>CM065136.1:4684867-4832367 GCA_033026305.1 Cirrhinus molitorella
CACATGGAAAACGCAACGGCACCGCTTTCTATTTTTTTCCAAAGCCGTGGCATCTGCCGTTGCTAAGCAACCATGACCGTGACCACACTTGCATTATGAGGGCGCATACCACGTCTCTACATTTGAAATAACGAACAAACGCGCAAAAGACGCGACATGTGAACGGCCCCTGACATCACGTTTCAAAAGCACGTCTCGAAACTTTTGCGTTCTGCACTGAGTTTTTAAACCATTTCATTGAGTTTTTAGACTCAAAGACGCGTTCTGTTTGAATGGCCTCTAGGAACACCTTAGTTTTGTATTCTGATTCAAGGGTAATATAATACAGAGTACAGTGTTGTAAATGTGCATGCATAGGCTATTTTTATTCCACAGTAAAGGCGATTCATTCAATACATCAAAAAGAGTTAAGACCGTCTCTTTCCGCCGCTACTGCTGTTCTTTCTTGAATACCTTGATTGACAGATGTCTCGTCCAGTCAGTGGTAAGTAGTCTATTCTCAAACCACACGACACCTTTTTTTTTTTTTTTTTTTTACAACGCCTACCTTTTCCGGTTTGTCCGATTTGTCGTTGTGTTTTCTGAAATGTTGTGTTTTGTGAATTATTATTTTATTTTTTATATTTGCGTTCGTGTTTGTAATTTGTTATTTTGTTTTCAGAATTGTGATTTGTTTTGCACTTCTCGGCCAACGTAGTACGGTACCGTACCGTACTGTAGGTACCGTAGTATAAGTCTAACCAAAACGACTTTATTTAAGAAACAGACAAATTATAAATTAAAACACAAATTATAATGGCATTCGTTATCAACATATATAAATCTAACCAAAACAAATTTATTTAAGAAACAAATTCTAAAAATAAAAAATAATACAAATAATAAAGCTCGTGGCCACGAAAGGATGTCGTTCCCTCAACATAGCATCTTGTGGCCACGACATATTATGACGTTCCCACGAGTTAATATGTCGTGGCCACGACAAAACTAAGTGAACCGAACATGTCCACTGAGGCATCAGGTGTTAATAAATATGTTTTGACAAAATCATTGTTTGTCCTGATTCACTGTGTAATCTAACCATTTTATACATGCACATATTCTGTATTGACTACAGTAGCCCTGTGGTTCCACAGTCAAAAAATCTGTATTTTTTGTGCAGTTTGGAAGGATTTTTTTCAAGGCATTCTGCCAAAAAAAAAAAAAAAAGTGTTTATTTTGTGCACACCCAGACATCAAGAATCCGCGCATGAAGCTCAACAACGGTGACAAATAGCATAATTTATTCATGCTGCAGTGCATGATGGGAGCCATGGATGCAGTGGCGGAGCCAGGGGTGGCCAGGGCCACCATGGACATAATCACGGCCACCCCATTGCCCCCCATTGTTAGGATCAAGACTGGTTTTATATTGTTTTGTGTCTACATTGTTTTTTTAACATGGTAATGTTTAAATGTTTTTTTGCTTATGTGTATTATTCATGTCAGTCAGTAAAATGTGAGAAACATGAAGAGAAAGGCAGCATATATAGCATTCTTCTTAAGAAAGAGTAGCAAAAAGCAGTCAAATGAATCATGAATTGACTAAAAACTAAGAATTATTACTAAACATTTTATGTGAATTTAAATTAATTGTAATTCAAATTAAAGTATTGTAGCAATTGCACATTATACATAATTGTGATTTAGGCACCTTCAATACTTTTAAAAAGGTATTTTATGGTGCCATGTTTGCTTGTATAACGAAATTAAATGTGCCACCCCAGAGTAACTGCTGACCCCTGCCTGGCCACCCCTATGAAAAATCCCTGCCTCTGTCACTGCATGGATGAGTTTTGATTGGCTACACCATTGTTGTGAATATCATGCTGGTTCTTGATGTCTGTGTGTCTAACTTAAATGTTTTTTTGTTTTTTTTTTTGCTTGTGACCAAAATGTTTCAAAGACATTTGTCTGATTTTACTGGAAACATCGAACTGTATATTGCTCACATCGTTTGTGTAACCAACAAAGTAACTTTAAATGAATAATTCAAATATCCACACAGTAAGCAAATCAAAACATAATCATCAACTGTGAATGATATGTGTTATTTGTTTGCTAGACTGTTATAATTTAAGAACAGCTGCCAAACAAAATCTGAAGTTTAAAGTCAAGGCTTGAGAGTCCAACTAAAGTAAACACTGACCGCTATGATGGTCACATAAAAATGTTGATTTTCTCTTTTAGTGATGCTGATTGTTAACAGCAGGCGTTCATCACTAATGACCACTCAGCACTTAATTAATCACTCAATTATCTCATTAACTTTAACTCTGTTTTAGTGTTATTTTAACTCTATTTGGAGTGGGACCAAATGTACTCTGAGCAGAGTTGATTTTACTCTGGCGATTTTACTGTGACAAACAGGACGTAGGCTGGGCTAGAGAATGATCAATGTTCATGCAAGAGGTCAAGGCAGGCTGCGAGACACAAGGGATAATCCGTAAACAAAACAAGAGGTCAGTAGGCAGGCAGATAACAATCACAAGGGGTAAGGCAGTCTGAGTTGGCAACAGGAATAAACAAACAGGGAAAACCACTCAGAAATGACAGCCATGGCAAATCAAGACTTTGCAAATGTCTCGCTGTGAGCGTGGTTTAAATACAAGTCCAAGATGTCCGACACCTGTGATGTAATCAACCCACGTACGGGGTTATGGGTAATGTAGTTTGTGAACCAGTTCAGTATTCGGGAGAAGGCTCCCGCTGGTGGTGATCAGAGGGAGCCACAGAGACGAGATTCATGACAGTTGTTTTACAAAGTGACGACTTAGATATTTGATATCCTCATTTTATGTTAACTTAAAACATAATATTTATACTGTAAAGTTAAAAAAATAAATAAAATTCAAATACATATTTCATTCCTTTCAGGAGACATAATTTTAAGTGTTTTTAATTTCAGGCAGTGATTTTTCATTTATTCTGATGATTTATGGTGATGTTGCTGTAACAATTTCCAGTACAGGTAAACCAGAGCTTCTCAAACCATTTTCTCTTTCTCTGTTTTTATAATTATTATGGTTTGTACAGGCTGGTTATGACACAGTCTACTCAATAGACTACTTTGTGATCACAACTGACTATATGTTTGTTTATGTGCATGTGTGTTTCCCTTAGACTACGTCATTGGACTTCGAATTAAACTTCTCTCTTCTCTCTCTCATTTGATCTGTTTGTCCATCATTTGTTTCAGATAAAAACAGGAACCGGTCAAGTAGGGTCTGCCAAACAGTACTGAGCTGAAGTTATGAAAAGCACAAAAGATAAAACCGTAATATCAGTCTCCTTCAGGAAAAGTAATAAAATTGTTCTGCTTGCTTAGCACCTACAATTAATCATATGAAGACTACATTTTTTAATTATTGTGGGTTTTATTTGAAACTTGAAAAAGGAGCATAAAACACAATAAAAGTGGTGAAGCATGCTGAAGGGCAAGCCTATAAGTGGATGGCTGCAATTTTTACCTTAAAACCTTAAAACTAGCTATGGCACTTTTATGCTGCTTTTGCATTCTTAAAAGCCTTAATGCTGTCTACATTTCATGAACTCCGGTTTTAAGTGCATTTTTTCTACTGTTTTCTACTGTCAGATTAAGAACTGTATCTGATGTTGACATGCCTATTTGTTTCTTGGGAACCAGTGTGTTCTGAAAAGGAATGCCACTTAACAGGAAGGAGAGCTTTTTATGAATAAAGCCCACATCTGTACACTTTAGCAATCATCACTGTTCCTCCTTTTTTCTGTGTCTCATCATGTTTTGCGTAATAAAATGCTAGTAAGTGCTGCAGGGTTTTCAAATAACCAGATCTGTATTATGTGAAAAATTAAAGTAAACCTGTGAACTAATTTTGTTTCAACCAAACTTACGTAAGAAACATACTATTACATACTTTTGCTTTCAAACACCCTGAGTTAATGAATGCCACTGTAATGCTAAACTGTAAAAATGGAAACATGTTTTGAATGTAGAAGTTGTTACATTAAATTTCCGCTTATATAGTCCCTTAATATGCTACACATATTTTCATATCTTGAAAAGTAAATAGAGTATTGTGCTGAGCAACCACATGTAATGTATGTAGTAATACACAGTGTCTACTGTATTACATTTTACGGTCAGGGCATAGTTACAGATGGGCAATATAAAGTTGGACCTGAGATTTCATATTATCTTTTTTTTTTTTAATTTGCAGTTTCAAATATCCAAATTGTAATATTACTAAAAATAACACTGACTTTTTAACAAGAGTTCCAGATTAAGATTTAATTATCACTGCATTTTTTATTTATTTATATATATATATATATATATATATATATATATATGTATGTATGTATATATATATATATATATATGCATAATAAAGCTCTCTCTGATTACAGAAGGACTCCTATAAAATTCAACTTAATCATGCAATCATCTGCTGGTGTTCATATCAGTCCTGTCACTCGGTAAGATTTTATTTATTGTTTGATTATGAATGTTACAAAGACAATAAAAACATTCAAATCTGTGTTTCTGAATTGAATAATTATCTTTAACAGCCAGGGCACAAACAACAACTGCAGTATTTAAATTAACAACAGCTTCAACAACATCTGTAACAACAACAGCAACACCTGAAATGACAACAGCAACAACAACTGAAGCAACAATATCTGCATCAACAACACTGGCAGGTAATTACGGACCTTTGAATTACAACCTGATCTATGGTGTGAACAGAACAAACCCAAGAAGAACCTCTGCAATATTTTATGTGTCATAAAAGTGGCTAATAATTTCAAGTTGGGATAAAATAGACGTTGAGATAGTATTTTCTTCCCTGTTGTGACATACTTCTCAGTAAATCAGCCTTATGAGGCTATTTGTAAAAATAAATTCACATCTTCATCAGACTTGGATTTGGATGTACAATGCTTCTGCTATACAGAAGAATAATGCTGTCTGATTACAAAAGGACATTTTATCACCGACTTCATCATCATGAGGTGTTTGTTTCCAAAAAGCACAATTTTGGCCTCATCTAAACCATAGATTAGGTTCCCATGGAAGGTTCTAGTAATTTTTAGCAAACAAGTGATTGAGTTTGTAGGCTTGTTTTAAAGCAACCCTTCCAAAAAGTGGTTAGGGTAGTAGTTTTGGGGACCTTTTGAAGTGCTGTTATACAATAGTCTATATCTAATGAGAATTAATGAAAAGAAAATAAAGTGAATTTGGGGATTTAAATATATTGTTATTAACACTGTGTAAGGCTCGTGAGCCCTAGATGTAAGCTGCTTACTGTAGTCATACAGCACTGACAGGTTAAAGACGTTAGTGATAGGTAGAGTGATAAGATTACATTTATTTGATATTTGAATTTATTAAAAGAGAAAAAGAAATTCAGATCTACTCTAAGTGGTTTACCAACAGTCACAACAGACTGAGCCATCTGACAAATCGGAGAACAGTAGGCTATCGGAAAGAGGAGTTTAGAGAGACAGGTGTGAATAAATATACATTTAAATTCAAAGAGACAGGGTAGTCGGTGCATAACCTGATGTTTTATTCATACCCAATATGAACATCACAAAGCGCTAATCACTCAATGCAGTGTGTATTATTCATACACAAAGCTGGAGGGCGCTCTCGCGCAGAAAGTCGTACAAGAAAATACCTAATATGGTCAAAGGCAGTCAGCTATCCCTGTATGAAAACAGTTGTTTTCACAGAAAAACAGAAACATTTGGAAACATGAAGACATTAAACATACAATTGTGACAATATATGGTTGATCTGTGTTTTTCAAGTCATCTTCAGGTAATAAATAAAGTATATAAACAATGCAGTGCTAATTGACATAGCATTCATTACAGTATAGAAAATATTTTGCCTTATATGATAAAAATTGTAAAAAAAAAAAAAAAAAAAAAAATGTTTGTAGTATATATTAAATCATTATTATTGATTATTGTCCAGCAGTGTATCTGATTTCTTAGCCAATTAAAAGCTAGAAATAAGAGAAAAATTAAAGTTGCTTCCATATGCACTAACAGGCAAAAGTTTTTGAACAGCAAGTTTTTTTGTTTTTTTGTTTTTTTTTAATAGAAGTATTCTCAGCTCACCAAGTCAGCATTTATGTGATCCAAACAGTAAATGTATAAACAGTAGAATGAATGTGCTTTACCAAAAAGCTCTATCTTGGTCTCATCTGTCCACAAAACGTTTTCCCAGAAATATTTTGGCTTACTCAAGTACATTTTGGCAAACTGTAGTCTTGCTTTTTTATGTCTCTGTGTCAGCAGTGGGGTCCTCCTGGGTCTCCTGCCATAGCGTTTCATTTTATTTAAATGTCAACGGATAGTTCGCGCTGACACTGATGCACGCTGAGCCTGCAGGACAGCTTGAATTTTTTTGGAACTTGTTTGGGGCTGCTTATCCACCATCCGGACTATCTTGCGTTGCAACCTTTCATCAATTTTCTCTTCCGTCCACGCCCAGGGAGATTAGCTACAGTGCCATGGGTTGCAAACTTTTTGATAATGTTGCGCACTGTGAACAAAGGCAAATCTAGATCTCTGGAGATGGACTTGTAACCTTGAGATTGTTGATATTTTTCCACAATTTTGGTTCTCAAGTACTCTTCTCCTCTTTCTGTTGTCCATGCTTAGTGTGGCACACACAGACACACAATGCAAAGACTAAGTCAACTTCTCTCCATTTTATCTGCTTTCAGGTGTGATTTTTTATATTGCCCACACCTGTTACTTGCCCCAGGTGAGTTTAAAGGAGCATCACATGCTTGAAACAATCTTATTTATCCACAAATTTGAAAGGGTGCCAATAATTTTGTCCAGCCCATTTTTGGAGTTTTGTGTGACATAATGTCAAATATAAACATGTGTATAGTAAAACATGTGTTAATGCAATACTTTTCTGTGAGAAATACTTGATTTTCTGGAAAAAAAATTTATATATATATATATATATTTTTTTTTTTTTTTTTTTTTTTCTGTCCCCCTCACTTCTGAAATGATGGCTATGCCTCTGAGTATCAGTAAACAGAAATGTGAACAAAAATTTTTTTTGTCTATTTCTCTTGGCAGCACCAGCAATATTTTACCCCTTCAGCTCAGCAGCAGGAGACACAAACAATCCTGTTTTTGATGATGGGAGCTCCTCTGTTATTCAGCTGTTGAGTCCATTTGTATTCTTTGGTTGCACATACTATCAGATTTATGTAAGAATTTAACTCCATCTTGATTCTAAGTCTAAATGTGAGTGGTGAATGCTTTATAAACTCATCTGTGATCAGTGATTTTGACAATGTTTCTCATGTTTCAGGTTAATAATAATGGATAACATTCAGTGAGCCTTTATCAGCATATAACCCCAAGCCAAGATATAATTGCTGGTCTCTGGACTGATCTTGACAACCATGTGGGAGGTGTTGTTTCATATAATCAATACACCAATGGAAATGCTCTCACAAATGCCACTCAGACTATAAAAACGCATTTCCCAAATCTGAACTTCTCTGCTTCTTGGGTGTTCGTTGCAACGTGGAATAAAGTTGCTTACTTTGATTCGACCAGCACAGTAAGTTTGAAATTCTTCTGAAAGTTTGATATTCTTCTAACAAATGAATATAAGCTTAGACGAAGCTCAGACAAGATGGACAATTAAGGAATAATATACACCACAATAATAAAGACCTTAAATGAATTACAGCACAAACAGAAGACCTCAAAAATACTACTGCAGGGCTACTTTTAATACTGAGGCACAAGATAAAAGAAGTTATGTTTGAATAAAAATAGAGAGAGTGCGGCAGTGTAAAATGAATGTGAATCCAAATACAAGATTATCAGTGTATTATTCCGCATTGCTAATAATGACAGTTGTTATCAGAGAACAACACACCTCAGAATGTTGTGACTAACCATATTAGTATTAATGTCTTTTTTAAACCTTTTTTTTAAACATTCTTTTCAGGAAATATTATTTCAAGTGGTTTTAATTTCAGACAGCAATTATTCGTTTATTCTGATGAATTATGGTGACACTGCTGTAACTGAACATCCAGTGGAGGTAAAAGAAACCTGTTTTCTATATTGAGAACAAAATGTTACTATTCACTGCTGTATAAATATATATGTGCTTTATAAATACTGTTTATATGAAAAATGGTTTTACATATTTTCAGGCTGGTTATTACACAGTCTACTCAACAAACTCCAGTAATGTCAATGTTCCTGGTCAATTGGCCTTCAGGGCGGACAGTGGATCTGAGTCAAACAAAGGTAATCTTACAACTCACACATTATTATCAGTTTGTTCATCATCATGATAATGTGTGTTATACCTAGAAAATATTATTTTACAAACCAATTTTTTGACACGTCCCAACACAAAAAACAACTCAAACTTCACTGCACCCACATACAGTTGTGCTCAAAATTATTCATACTCTTGGTAAATATGATCAAAGAAAGCTGTGGAAAATAAGCCTGCACTGTTTATCCATTTGATATTAAGTACAAAATTATGTCAATCTATATCTGTAGTATACCTTACATGAAATGTATTTCAAATATGTTTTAGTGTATTTATTTTTCACTACGGTGGTTTTAGGAGAAACCTGTTTATGCATCACTTTATTTATTATCTGTGTTATTATCTGTGGGATACTCATTCTGTACATTCTTTGTGAAATATATTATTATAAATAATGTAAGCCTTAAAATTGGCATGCCTTAAAGGGTGGTGATAAACTCTTTACAGGTAAACCCTAAAATCTAAAGATTATATATTAAATCCTATTGTTTGAATTTCATTGTAATAAATACTGGCGCTGTTCCAATGAAAACATAGTTCTTTTCTTTCCAAGAAATGCTCTGCTGTTGAAATAGGGCTGGGACACATTTAAAAGACTGCTCACTTCCTGGCTAGTAATTTAACCCACATCAGGTACAAGAGGTTGAAGGTATGTAAAATCTCTTTAATATTAGATAAATTATTCTAAGTATATTGTTTTGCAAAACTAACTATATATTCACTGCGCATACTGAAGGCCTAGATTTGAATAAATGAAAGTCTGCTAAAAAAAAAAAAAAAAAATTTGAATAATAAAGAAACTATTTTGGCTAAAATAGTCCCTAGAGTACAAATTAAGATTCATATTTTGGAAAGTAAACACATTTATTGTATGTAGCTATACAGCAGCTTTTTCAATTTTGTAGTTGGAAATATCCAAACTGTATTAAATTGTAAGATTATTTTTGCAGGGGGAATAATAAAGCGCTTTCTGATTACAACAGGACTTCTAGAAAATCTGACTTCATCATGCGAATTTCACAACATCTGCTGGTGTTTATATCAGTCCTGTCACTCAGTAAGGTTTTATTTACTGTTTGATTATTAGTCTTTATGTTGCAAAGACAATAAAAACACACAAATCTGTGTTTCTGAATTGAATAATTTTGTTCTCTTTAACAGCCAGGGCACAAACAACAATTGCAGGTAAATACAGACCTTTGAATTAGAACCAGATCTTAAAAAAAAAAAAAAAAAAAAAACATCACCTATGGCATCAACTGAACAAACACTGAAATCAGTGAGCACCTCCATCAGTTCATGAGGTATTTAATAGTGTTTGTATTTGTGTTCTTTTTTTTAAGACCCCACACTGGAAAGCACCACAGTGCCAACAGGTAATAATGCTATTAGTAATGAAACCCTCGTGACATATTTAATGTATTTGTGTTCATTCTTTCAAAAACTGCCAACATGCTTGCAACCACATCAGGTAATAATGCTGCAAGTAAGAGAAAACACATCATACGCCTATGTAGTGTTTTTACTGTACTGTAAAAGAAAGCGTTTTATAATTGATATTTCTTTTTGCCATTGCAGTAACATCTGCAAAGCCATGGAGAGGTAACTACTGACATCTGATGTCCTCTTAATGTTATGTTTATGTCCTTTATCATACAAGGTTGCTCGAAAAAAAACCTGTTTACGTTTTATTTCTTTCATTCGTTCTTTCGGCAGCACCAGTGATATTCTATCCATTCGGCTCAGCGGCAGGAGACACTGAACATCTTGAAAGTGGTAGTGAAAGCTACTATTCTGTTGGTCTTTCAACTTAATTTCCATTCTTTGACCACACATACAACCATATCTATGTGAGAAATTAGTTGGCAATCTACAAAAAATATGAATGCAAGTATTGCCTGTTTATAATTTTCTGCTGGATTTAAATTGATTTCTCATGTTACAGGTTAATTATAATGGACTCCTTACATTCAACAGACCTTTGCTAGCATCAGAACCTTATTATAATCCAACCAGAGGAGGTGAGGATTTTATTGCTGCGCTCTGGAATGACTTTGACGACTATTACACTGGTGTGATCTCGTATCAGGAGTACACAAATGGAAGTGTTCTTGCCCGTGCAACTCAGGATATAAACCAGTATTTCCCTCAGAAGAGCTTCACTGCTTCTTGGGTCTTTGTCGTCACTTGGAAGTATGGACCTCAGCAAAACCCGGTAACTTTTTTTTGCTGTGTTTGCTTTCAGGTTGTAAATGGTATATGCTATGAATCACAATCTTGTTTCTTTTCTTCTCAGGTAATCCTGTTTCAAGTGGTTTTAATTTCAGATGGCAATCTTTCTTTCTTTCTGATGAATTATGGTGACTGTGCTGTGCTATATGGTGGAGTGGAGGTAAAACAACCATCAGAGGATTGAAATAATACATTGTGTTCTACACTGGTGCTGTGTGTATTCATAACTTTCTTGCATTGTTTTAACAGGCTGGATACAACACAATAAACTCTACAAACTACTTTGTAATTCCTGATTCAAGTAATGGCAACTACCAAAACCTCAAGAACACGAGTAATATAAATCTTCCTGGTCGCTGGGCCTTCAGGGCAAATAGTAAATTAGGTAGGCGCTTCATCAAGTTTATGTGTCAGTTTGTTTATATCATGTTATAATGTATTATTATGTCTGTGCGTTGCTTTAGAAAGCATCGTAGGAGTTCAAATGAAACTTACATCATTTTTAGACCTAACGCAGAGTGGAAACATTGAGGCTGTTTTGCAGAATGTAAGTCACTGGAGCATTTTATGTTTTATGAAATGGACGTAAAGAACATTTTGATCTGTCTATTCATCTTTGTTTCAGATACAACAAGAGCTGATCAGTCGTGGACTGTCCAGCAGCGTCGAGATAAATTTAAGAAGAGTTAAGAAAACACAGCCATAATTTCAACCTCATCCATGGAGAGAAATGAAAGCTAAGACTTGTTCATTAAGTTTCTGGTGATGAATGTCATTTTCATTTTTAAGGAATGTCACCGCACAGGAAAGGAACTTGTATAACTTGTATAATGTCTCTCATTCTTCATCTTGCTTTCTGTTTCTTATATATATTTACTCATCCAAAATAACTGAGCATATGATTCATCAGTCTTTTACTTTATCACATCGTGCTTTGTATTTCAGACTTTTTTTTAATTGTTATAAATCTCTTTAAAATGACGAAATTAAAGTCTACAAAGTTCATTTACTAAACATAACTTATACCAAGTTGTAAAATATGTGTTTTGTCTTTGAATGTCTCTGCTTTTGTCAAGCAAAACACAAGCTTGCTTCATTTGGATTGGCAAAACAAAATTGCATTTTAAAAGGAGCACGCAAAAATATTTAAATGCTGACATTTACAGTGTAGTTGATATTAAACTATTACAGAGAGAAGAACTTATTTTAGTTTTATGGTGCCTATGGCTGAGGTGATACTCACCACAAGAGGGAGACCGCAGAGATACTGCTTTATGTATGTTTTTTACCCTTAAATATTAGTTTAAAAATCATTCTGATGGTACACTAAGACAAATGGATTTAATCTCTTTCCCACTATTTCCAACTGTCAGTTTTGGGAGGATGATGTAAATTTGCAATTAAATACAGATAGCTACATACAAATGAACCTCTACATGCTGTGTAATAAACATTTGATGCTACACTAACCGTCAAGCTCCAGTTCTAATGATTTATTTCGAAAATATATCAGAAACTAGCTTTATTTAAACATACAAAAAGACACTAACATCTATGAATTTTGCTGTGGACGCCATCTTCTGCCGAAACGCGGGAATGCACTACGCGAAATCATAATGCATTATGGGTATTTTCCATTTTCTAGCTGTTGAGAAGAGAAAGCATCACTAGTACTGTCGTTATTGCAGTATATCTTGGAATTGAATGAGTGCTCTGCATAATGTTCACTCTGGGTTTATTAACCACTACAAATGTTGTCCTTTCAATTTATGGGCATAAAGTTAGCGATTCTGGACACAGCTTGTGAAATAGTTTGGTAAGCTCAAGATTTTACAACAGTGTTGCTGTCATAATCTTTTATTCATATGTATAAACATGCTCATTGTGAAAATAACGTTTAATTTAATGCCATTTTTAGCTCACAAAATAGTTTTATTCGTTACTCAACACGTTTTAGTTGTTAGGTAGGCTACTGATGTTATGGTGTTTAGTTTATTTTATTGATTTTACTTGTCAGGGGTAAAACTCAACATTTCCTGTGAAAACATTACATAGCAAACAGACATTAATACTATTACCATTGACTTTATTTTGTTAGTGTCATACTTTCTAGCCCTAAATGATACTCAGATATTTAGGCCATACTGAACGTCTTTCTGCATCTAGAAACTCTAGTCTAAATTTCATTTTAGTGATGGCCGGTTCGTGAACGAATCGTTCTTTTGAGCCGGTTCTTTTTACTGAACCGGTCGAACCAATTCACCAAATCGGACTGAATCGTTCGAAACGGTTCGTGTATCCAGTAAACACTTTTCACTGGAGTAAACCACAATTTACTTCAGTTACTCGCTTTCTGACGTGCATGACAGGTCATCCGACTCGAAATAAACCAGAATCACTGAGTTTTTCAGTCACTCCCACACTACACACTGAATCGAACTGCCGTGAAATAAGAACTGATGATTAGCTGCTATACTGAGCATGCGCAGGGGATAGAGCAGTTCTCTCGTTCCGGAATCCGGATCACCCGATTCACCAGTACACTACAAGAGCCGTGTCTTCGAATACGTCTGATTTGGGAACCGATGATATTGCGCATGCGTGTACTTTTCCAAGAGAACGAGGAGGGTTAAAATATTTGTACAAAGTTGTTTTTAACACATTACAGTAAAAGTTGTGCATATGTGTTATTGTTAATTACTTTAAAGATGAGAATCAATTCTTTTTTAAACAATTTGTTTCATATTTTCGGGAACAGTTTATTTAATTTATAAACAAGGTAATATAAGGCTAAAATTAAGCTAAAACCAGCACAAGGGATCCGAATCGCTCTTGCTGACTAGCGCCTGGCTGTGGCTGACTGTTGTCATTCTCGAGTTAGGACATAGGAATCGGTTGCAGGCGGTTTTCGGAATCGGATCACCAGTACTGAAGCGAGAGCTGTTTCTCTTGTCCGACTCCAATTTGGGAGAACCGACGAGTTATTGATACTGAGCATGCGTGGTTCAGCTAACACCAATAGGCGTCTGACTATGTGTAATTCTTCAATGGACATTACTGATGACACAACTGATGCTGTGCTACAGTGCTAAATGCTGCGAGCAATAAGCATGGGTGAACCGACGACTTGAATTAGAAGAGGAAATTTGGAAAGACGTAAGTTTATTCAATAGCAAATAGACAAATGTATTTACTTTATAACTTAAAGACTTAACAAAAAAATTATATGATAAACTTATCAGATGATGATGATGATGTTTTAAACTGACTGAAGTTATGATTAGAGACATTAATCGAGTGTGCTGTGTGTATTTTCATCCCGAGTGACCGGGCGATCTCGACATTGCGTCCCTGCGAAATTCATTTCATTCACTTGAACAGCAGATGGCGATACAGTCTGTCACAACAGAGAGACATTATTGTGCTCCTTATTTAGCATTTAGTGACTGTTATATCATCTGATATATCATCATATAATGACTAATACTAAGATTGTTACAATCATCCAGTCACCCTGACTCACAAATCGTTTAACAAATAATAGATGTTAATGATTGTTATGAAAGTGAAGTGTTGTCAACACAAAGTAACGTTTGTAGTTTCCAGAGAATCACCTGTTCGTGTGTCACCTGGATTAAAAAATAATAATACTATTTGTGATCATCATTCAGTACATTAATTGCATATATAGTTTTTTGCATTTCCATTTGGCTACCTCCAACAGCAAAAGAAAAAAACAAGTATCTGGTTTACACTTCAAGAAGGAAAATTAGTGGATTATGGCGGTTAATAGAGAAAAAAATATACATAAAGAGAAATATACATAAATGTACATAAACATTTTTAAAAATTGATTTTTTTTTACTACACTATGATTGTTGCAGACATGCTTATTTATAGTGTGTACAGGGTCCATTGGAGTACTAGGATTTGTTCCTTTTTATTGCACTTGACAGTGGTGAACTTTTTTTGTGAACGCTTTACTTAAACCTATTTATGCGTTAAAATTTCCCCAGCTATCAGGGAATGCTGCAGAATTTTTTCTTGTATTTGTGTTAGCTGGGTGTCAACACTATTAACTAAATAAATATATCTACTAGTATGTTATAAACAATACCATTATGTTGTCATTTTATCCTCTTTCTTTTAGTTTAAATTTCATTTCATCCACTTGAACAGCAGGTGGTGATAAAGTCTGTCAAAACACTAAAGTCTCAACAGAGAGGCATTATTGTTTTCTTTATTTAGCAGTTAATAACATCTAATATATACCTAATCATAGATCCTATGACTGGTATTTCATTATAATATTGGGATTGTCACTTTCACTTTTTGTATAAATGCTGTGTAAGTGCTGTGAACACAAAGTAACAGTTGTAGTTTCTGGAGAATCACCTGTTTATATGTCAGCTGATATTTATTTATTCTGTGTGATCCTCATTCTGCGCATTCTTTATGAATTCAGTCATTTCACTTACAGCAGTCAGAAGAGGGAAAGATGCGAATCCAAACAGTTAGTTCCTCAGCAGGTTAAACGTTTTTATTATTATTATTATTTATTTATGTATTTATTTATTTATTTATTTAATGCAAATGGCAATGAAAAAATTGCTATGCTTTCTGAATTCCTTCAGCGAGTGTGTGCGTAGACATTCTCAGGTTTTGTAATGTGTGAAGTCCGAAAAACCCACAGGAAAGTGCACTGTGGTGTTACCATTGTACACGGTAATGGCATATTGCTGGCAGTTTTCCAACTATAGGAGATGTTTTTCCAGTAAACAGTGCTGGGAGATGCGTATTAGGCTTAAACTTAGATGAAACTTCCTGCTAACTCTCCGCAGGAGAAGCTGCCTGAGGTAAGCCAGATATTCCTATTTAATATTTAACATGACCATATTTAACTGAGATTGGCAAATATCTGTAAGTTTAACTAATTTGTTAACTAATTTGTATTGAAAGTTGCCTAATATAAAGTGGGACCTTTTAAACATTGGCTGTTTTTTTCTCAACAGTTTCGTAAGCAGCTCCTACTGTCAAATTTCAATGTTGGAAATACCTAATTTCTAATAAATTACATTTTTTTCCGATATTCCAGATTACCATCGGTTTAGTGAGAATAAAGCTCTTTCTGACTACAGAAAAAGGACTTCTACTTTGTTTTATCTCTGACTTCATCATGAGATCCTTTCTGGTTTCACATCTGCTGGTGCTCTTATCAGTCGTGTCACTCAGTAAGGTTTTGATTCTGTCTGATTATTAGTCTTAATGTGGAAAAGACAATAAAAACTAATGTGTGTTTTTGAATGTAATAATCTCTCTTTCTGTTTAACAGTCAGGGCACAAACAACATTATCAACACCAGGTACTTATGAATTAGACAAAATATGTGACAAACAAATGTGTGTTTTTGAATTTAATAATCACTGTTCTATTTTATGTGATTCTAAGGCATAATGCAATGTTGTATCACTTATTATAGGAAGCAAAATTGAGAAGAAATTAATTTAAATCTTACCTTTGTTTGTACAGTATACAAAACAATGGTTCTGGCAACAAGGTTGTTATCGGGGAATAAAAAAAACGTTTAATATCATAACTGACCAATAAGAATCAAGTATTCCAGAAAGCTGTGTAATGAAATATAATGCTGTTTTTTTTTTTTTTTCTTAAACAGACTTTACAACTACACCTGATCCAACAACAACAACATTGGCAGGTACTTTCAAGACCTTTCAGTTAAAACCCAATCTGTATTTAAAAATGTCACCCATGACATTGATCCTTTACCAGGAAAGAAAACCACACTTTCAGTTGTAGTGAGTTGTAATTAGTAGTGTTTGAGTTGTGTTAATTCTTTCAGAAACCAGTTCTAACAGGTATCTCGACATAAGCTTATCAGTTGAAGAGCCAGTTTACTGCAAACATTTAAAAAGTACAATCTTTCTCTTTCAAAAAAAGGGACTAAACATATTGATGTTTGCAACTCAATATACAATTATTTGTCTTATCAAAAGCTCTCTAGAATGAGCACCGGCCTTTGAATAGATATATCAAGTAGCAAATCATTAGTGCATTTTTCAGTTGATTTCTTCAACATGTATGTTTAAACTTATACTGTATGTGAACATAGAAAACTGCACTCAAGTTAGTTCACTATGTATTTATTGCTCTTTGTGTTCATTTTTCCAGTAACCACAACAGAAGCCACCACAGAAACCAGCACAGTCACAACAGGTAATAAAACTGAGAGTGTTGAAAGAATCGTCATACAGCTATGGATCATTTTAAGTTTTTCTTATGTAGTTTACAGACGTTTTTTGTTATTTTATGCTCTTTTTCCTTAATAGAAACTACAACACTTGAACCAGCAACAGCAGCAGGTAGTTACAGACCTTTGAATTAAACTTGTTTTTCAAACAAACATGACAGGAATAGGAAGCACATTTATAATCTTTAAGCGAGATATTTAATGGTGTTTGTGTTTATTCTTACAGGAACTACCACCATAGTGGAAACCAGCATAACAGGTAATAACCAATGAAAACTTTAACTGAAATCAATAATAATATACTGAAAATATAAATGAAATAACATTGTTATTTACTGATGTGACCAGTAAAGCCCATTGCTTTCAATGGAAACATTCAGCAGTAATAAAACGGAGCAAACGGCATAGATATTTTTATGCTTTTAAAGTTAGCTTCTCAAAATATCTTGACATTTTTCTTAGCCAAAATAGTTTTCTTAGTTTATTTCTAAAATATGAGAAATATTATAAGACCATGCAATGTTTTATAATTTAATTTCTTTAATATGCACTATACCACCACCTGCACCAACAACACTGCTATAGGTAATTAAAGAATTACAGTTCAGGAAATATATAAAATTGCACTCGTGAAGTGAGATCATGACGAATTTATGTTTTGGTTTGTTTTTAATGTATTTAATTCTATTTAATGTGTTTTTTATGTTCTTTATAATTGAACATTATTATTCTTTAACAGCCACTGCAACAACTCCATGGACAGGTATTTATCGACTTTGTAAATTAAAGGCTCATTTTCCAACTCCCCTAAAGTTAAACAGTTTTGAATCCATTCAGCCGATCTCCGGGTCTGCCGTTAGCATAAATCACTGAATCAGATTAGACCATTAGCATCTTGTTCAAAAATGACCTAAGATTTTCTATATTTTTCCTATTTAAAGACCAACAGAAAATGAAAAGTTGTGATTTTCCAAGCTGATATGGATAGGAACTATATTCTCATTCCGGCATAATAATCAAGGAGCTTTGCTGCTGTACTATGGGTGCAGCAGGCGCAATGATATTATGCAGCGAATGAATATAGTCCCCAGCTATTTTACTGTTACCTTAGTGGCTTAGTGATGCTCACGTTTGAAGTTACCTAGCTGGGGGCAGTTTTCAGGCTCAGCGTAATTTCATTGCACCTGCTGCACCCATGGTACGGCAGCAAAGAGTGATTATTACGCCAGAATAAGAGCATAGCTCCTATCCATGTCAGCCTGGAAAATCACAACTTTTCATTTTCTGTCAGTCTTGTACATGATGTAACTACAGAATAGTCAAGTTTTAAATAGGAAAAATATCAAAAATCTTTGGTCATTTTTGAACTAGTTGCTAATGGTCTAATCAGATTCAATGATTTATGCTAAGCTATGCTAAAATTGCTACCGGTGGATAGGATGAATGGATTCAAAAATGGTAAAACTAATCTGTTTAACTCTAGGGGAGTTAGAAAATGTTTTTAAAAAAGAGTGTTCCTTTAATGGTGCATTTGTGTCAGAATCACCATAATTACAAAATTACGATTTGGAAAAAGAAAAAAAAAAAAAAACATATTTATTTGCATTTTTGTGTTCCTTCTGTTGTCAGCACCGGCAATATTTTATCCATTCGGTAAAGAGGCAAGAGACACAGAACATCTTGAAAATGGTGATGATTCCTATCAACTTGTTGCCTTCTCCACTCCATTTACATACTTCAACCGCACATACAACAGCATATATGTGAGAATTCAGTTCTATTAATATAAATATAAATGCAGATGTTGTGATAAGCCAGTTTATTCTTTACTGGTGGATTTAAACTGATTTCTTTTATTTCAGATTAATAATAATGGACTTCTTACATTCAGACAACCTTTACCAGAAGCACATCCTTACCCTTTTCCCACATATGGAAATGAAGATCTCATTGCCCCACTCTGGACTGACCTTGATGACCTTGGTATAGGTATATACTCGTATCAGCAGTACACAAATGGAAGCGTTCTCACTCGCGCCACTCAAGATATCAACCAGTATTTTCCTGGAAGGGGCTTCACTGCTTCTTGGGTCTTTGTTGCAACGTGGGACTATGTGCTAACATGGGATATGAATGCATTTAATCAGCACTCAGGCCCGGTAAATAGTTTATAGTTTCTTTTTTCAGGGAAAAGGTTGAAGGTTGTATAAACTATGAATATTGATGTTGTTTCTTTTCTTTTCAGGCAATCACAGTTCAAGCAGTTTTAATTTCAGGTGGTGGTTTTTCTTTCATTCTGATGCATTATGGTGACTGTGCTGCAATATCAGCTGCAGTTGGGGTAAAACAAACATTACAGTATTGAAATAATGATTTACTCGCTCTGTATGTATACATAACATTTGTGTGGTTTTAATAGGCTGGATATGACACAATAGGCTCTACTGACTACTATCAAATTCATAATGATCAAAATGGTGGCTACTCCATTCCAATCGTCAAGACCACAACTAATGTAGGCGTTCCAGGTCGTTGGGTCTTTCGTGTGAACAACGGATCAGGTAGGACTTTAATCAAAATGATGTATTACTATTACCAGTTTGTTGATATCATGTTAGTATGACTTATTTTGTGTGTGTGTGTGTGTGTGTGTGTGTGTCCTTTTAGAAACCATCATAGGAGTTCAAATGAAACTTGAGTCATTTTCAGACCTAATACAGAGTGGAAACACTGAGGTTGTTTTGCACCAAGTAAGAACATTTTATGTTTGTATGAACCTGCATAATCAAAAGAGTACACTGTAAATAAAATACATTTTGATCTGTGTGTTCATTTTTGTTACAGATAAAACAAGAGCTGGTCAATCTTGGACTGTCAAGTAGCGTCGAGATGAAGTTAAGGAAAATCCAAAAGATGCAGCCATAACTTCAGCCACATGGAAGGGAATTAAAACGCTGAACATTGCTGCTGTTGAAAATGTTGTTGCCATTGATTATTAAGAGATATACATATATAACACACACAATGATGTCCAAAAAAAGTTACATTAATAGTCTATCTATAGTCTTTCCTGTGCTGATTTAGTTTGAATAATCATAGATTTTTTTTCATAACGCTTTTGAATTATCAGATCTCTTTAACAGTTACAGTGTAATCAAATTGATCTGTAGTATGTGAACAATGAAATTAAACATGTTACTAAAAGCACAACTTATGCAAGATGACAAATACTCCTTCCTTTACCTTTTTAGATGCTCTGAATAGTCTCTTTTAAAATGACAAACCATAAATGTAAAATGATTTTTAAAAATCTTTGTAAGCATTTTTCTCTAAGAATAAATGAGAGTTGACAGCACTCAAGCTGATCAATATTGGCATCATCACAATTACCTTGTCTGTCTATAATATGTTTAGGCATCTCAAAATCTTAATATAAGTGGATTAAAATAATGTTGTAAAACATTAAGAATGAATGAACACAATTATGCTATAATAAAATGTATTTTGTATCGCTGGTCACCATCTTTGTTGAGGAACAATGAAAATATAAGAGTATAAATATAATATAATATAAATCTGTTGATCTATTTAAGGATATTATTGAGTGAAAATAGTTTATTTTGTGTGCTTTTGTCTGTTTAGTGCGCAAAGGTCTAGCGACTAGCTAAACAAGTGGTCAAAACCACTCTAAAACCAGCCTGTTGACCAGCTATGACCAGTTAAAGACTAGCTTTTTTTAAATAAATGCAGTCACTTTCAAAACATTTGAATGTGATTTAATTACCAGTTACTCCCAGCAGTACTAGAAATCCAAGCAGTGTTTACTGGTATTTTATAAAAATCACATTGCTGTGCTTTCTAAATTCCCTCAAGGAGTGTGTATTCAGACATTCTCAGGTTTTGTTTCAGAGCAAATCTGAGATTATATCTAAAGGAACGACATTTTGATTTTGGTGAGGTTTCTTTTTTTCCTATTTCCTTTCATAAAGAATTACTGGATGTATTTCAACAACACATTTTTTTGTTTAACATTCCTGGAGATGTTTTCCAGTAAACAGTGCCAGGGGCATAAAAACCGAAGAAACTTCCTGCTAACTCACAGCAAGTGCGAGAGAAGCTCAGAAGAAGCTGTATGAGGTAAATCAGATCTCTCGATTTAATATTTAATGGTCCACACAAGCTATATTCTTCTTATAGTTTATCTTTATTTGTGTAATGCATTTTGCAACTTAAACATTACATAATTTGGCGTATTTTGTCATAAATTGAGACAAAAGATAAATAAATAAATAAATAAAGCAATAAGCCAATCGAGTTGCTTAATGTGTTTATGATTTTATAAAATGCCCATACAATAAAAAACATAAGGGTTCAATAAATATTTTTCTTTATTTATGTTCTGCCACATTAAATAGTACTTATTATAGATTTTGGTCACTTTATATTAGGTGTCTTGAATTCTAAAATGTAAAACATTTGATAAACCTGCTTATTATCCGGGTTAGTTCTGACTCAACATACTGAACAAAAATGGCACAATTTTCAGTCAGAAATTGCATCATACTCTAATAACCTTATTACTGTTTAATTTAACTTTAAAAATATGCCTAATGGCTGCTTTTCTCAACAGCTTCATAAGAGGCTCCTACTGTCACATTTCAAAGTTGAAAATATCTAATTTCTATGAATTATAATTATTTCCAATATTTAAAGCTCTTTCTGATTACAGAAAAAGGAATTCTACGTTGTGATTTATCTTTGACTTCATTATGAGATCGTTTCTGGTTTCACAACATCTGCTGGTGCTGTTATCAGTCGTGTCACTCAGTAAGGTTTTGATTAGGTCTAATTATTAGTCTTAATGTGGCAAAGATAAAAACAAATGTGTGTTTCTGAATTTAATAATCTTTTTCTCTTTAACAGTCAGGGCACAAACAACATCTGCAACAACAGGTACAAATTAGACCCTTAAATTAGTACAATCTGTTTTTCTTACAAGCTAAAAATGTAATTTATGGTGTTGAACAATGTTGTGAGTGAAGTGAAGACTCATATCCCTATGCAACATTTTTTATGTAACGTTAGTTTACAGACGTGTTTTATGTAAGGATTAAAGGAGCCTTGCTATCTTAGAATAAGACCACGGTTAAAATATTCAAATATTTTATTTACTCTCTAAACAAAATTTGTTCTAAGAAAAACAGGTCCTAGCAAACAGCTTTCAACATAAATAAAGACAAAGACATAAAGTGTTATTTGAGAAGAAAGCATTTAAATTTTACCATCTTATTGTCTTGAATCCGTCAGAGCATAGAAAAAAAAATAGTTTTTTTCAACCCGAACAGTTCAACATTACCCTAAGCCTACTATTTAAACTTTTATTACGTCCTCCGGTTTTATTTTACATTAAAACCGTCGAGAGCTGGGACACGTAATCAGTTACGTTTGAATGAAGCTAAGGAGCGTTTGATATGAGAGAAGTGAAAGAAGCGCTTGCCTCAGATACCCGGATGAACGCTGTGTTATTCGTTGTTGTTAATGACGACTGTAGTCACGACTGACCAATCAGAATCAAGCATTCCAGAGAGCCGAAATGTGTTGTAATTTTAGGCTCGTTTTATTTAATAGAACCAACCAAAACATTGACAGGTTCTAATAGACCTTTAAATTAGAACCTAATTAAAAGAAACTATTATGAACCTGAGAAATCTGTAAGCATCTTTACCAGGAAAGTTAACAACTTGTCAAGTGAGTTTTTGTCACTTTTGAGTTAAAGGGTACATAACATACACAGTTTCACCTAATCTCATGTTAATCCTGAGTACCTATAGAGTAGTAATGTATCCTTAATATCTCCAAAAAAGTGCTTAGTTTTCTTATATTTATAAAAGAAAAATACAGCTTTTCTCCGGAAAAAGTCGAACTTCTGGACGCGCGTCGTGGGCGGAGCTAAATTTGACGATCACTTGCATTAAGATTGCCAATAAAACAGACATTTGATGGCGTTTCACTTACCATCTGCAGTTCTGAATCATTTATAGCTGGGACTGCTACGTCTTTCAGTACAATGTGCAAATCCAGCGTCGAACTGGTCTTTGTATATGAAACATTCGTCAGCAAACACACACTTGCTAAACTCCATTGCTGCCCCGGAAAAAGGAACTGCATCCACTGTTCACATAACGCTGGGTTCTTCCGGAAGCTGAGCAAAGTTATCTTTGCCTTACAACCAAAACCACACTTCTTCAGAGACATTCTTCCCGAGTGAATCTCTTGCAGAGTGCAGCCAAATGAAGCACGTTGATGGTCTTTCTCAAGGTCTAGCCGACGTGATCGCGGGCGCACTTTCCAGGAGAATTGCTCATATAAGGAGTTCCACCACCGATTACGTCATTAATGGCACGATCTGAAAAAAAAACAGCCGAAACTTGTACCAACCCGGAAGTAAGATTTTCGGCAAAAAATTCTCTATCATTTGTCCAAATTATTTTTTTAAACTTTGGCCATGTTTAGCATGAGAATCCAAATCTTTAACACTGTAAACAACTCTGAATATACCAAACACCATTGTACCCCCCCTTTAATAGTGTTTGTATTTGTGGTCATTCTTTCAGAATCCACTACAGAAAGCACTACAGTCCTAACAGGTATTTTGTCATGAGCTTATCTATATTATCTATGTTAGAGAAAGAGTGAAGACAAAATAACCTTTTAGATGATATATACATTTACAGTGTACAATCTTTCTATTTTGTAAGAAAAAAGATGTTGATATAACATATTGATTACTCCTCATTTATACAAATAAATGTAGTAAATCATAGTTTAGTGCATTTTTGACTTCCTGTAAGTGAACGCAGAAAAATAAAACTGCACTCAAGTGAGTTCACAAAGTATTTAATCGTATTCATTCTTTCAGAAACCACCACATTGGCAACCACCACAGTCACACCAGGTAATAAAGCTGCGAATGATGAAAGAATCATCATGTGCCTGTGAAACTTTTTTTGTTTACATTCTTTTCTTTAATAGAAACTGCAACAACAACTGAACCAACAACATCAGCAGGTAGTTACAGGCCTTTGAAATAAACTTGTTTTTCTCAAATCCTTAAAATGCTGCTTATGATGTGAATAAAACAAACACAACAAAAGAATATAAATATCATAAGGTATTTAATGGTATTTGTGTTCATTCTTTCAGAAACCACCACATTGGCAGCCACTCCAGCCAGAACAGGTAATAAAGCTACGAATGATGAAAGAATCATACACCTGTTGCAACATTTTTTGTTTATTTATTTTTTCCTATGTACTTTAAAGAGGTTTGTTGTAATTGTATGCTCTTTTTCTTTAATAGAAACTACAACGCCTGAAACAACAACAACAGCAGCAGCAGGTAAAGGCCTTTGAATTAAACATATTTTTCTCACAACCTTAAAATGCTGCTTATTTAATTGTGTTCATATTTGTTTCAGAAACCACTACATCAACCACCACAGTCTCAACAAGTAATAATGCTACGATTGATTGAAAACTCATCATATGTTTTTAATATTCTTTACAGAAGTGTTTAATAATTCAGCATTATTATTCTTTAACAGCAACTGCAACAACAACTGCATGGATAGGTATTTTAAAACTTTTGAATTAATGGTGCTTTTCTGTCAGAATCATCATAATGACAAAATTCCGACTTGTAAGTAAAAACCGTCTTCATTTGTATTTTGTGTGTTTATTTTTATGTGTTCGTTCTTTTGTCAGCTCCGGCAATATTTTATCCATTTGGTGCAGCGGCAGGAGACACAACACATCTTGAAAATAATGGGGATTCCTATCAACATGTTGCCTTCTCCACTCCATTTACATACTTTAACCGCACATACAGCAGTATATATGTGAGAATTCAGTTCTAGTGCAAGTCTAAAATAAATGCAGATGTTGCCAGCCTTTACTGGTGGATTTCAACTGATTTCTTTTATTTCAGATTAATAATAACGGACTGCTTTCATTCAGCCAACCTTATCCAGAAGCTCATCCTCCTTTACCTTTTCCCATAAATGGAACTGAAGATCGCATTGCTCCCCTCTGGACTGACCTTGATGATGTTGGTATAGGTATATACTCGCATCAGCAGTACACAAATGGAAGTGTTCTCACTCGTGCCACTCAGGATATCAACCAGTATTTCCCTGGAAGGGGCTTCACTGCTTCTTGGGTCTTTGTTGTAACGTGGGACTATGTGCTAACATGGGATATGAATGCATTTAATCAGCACTCAGGCCCGGTAAATAGTTTCTTTCTTTCTTTTTTCAGGCAAAAGACTGATGGCTATGTGGACGATGAATCTTGATGTTGTTTCTTTTCTTTTCAGGCAATCACGTTTCAAGCGGTTTTAATTTCAGGTGATGGTTTTTCTTTCATTCTGATGAATTATGGTGACTGTGCTGGGGAGCAATATTCAGTTCAGGTAAAACAAACATCTCAGTATTGAAATAATGCTTCAGCTGCTCTGTATATGGTCTACATAACATTTGATTTTAATAGGCTGGATATGACACAATAGGCTCCACTGACTACTATCAAATTCACTATAATCCAACTGATGGCTACTCCATCCCAATCCTCAAGACCACGACTAATGTAGGTGTTCCGGGTCGTTGGGCCTTTCTTGTGAACAACGGAACAGGTAGGACTTCAATCACAATTATGTATTATCAGGTAATAATGATATGCATGTATGTTTTATTTTGTGTGTGTGTCCTTTTAGAATTCGTCATAGGAGTTCAAATGAAACTTAGGTCATTTTCAGACCTAACACAGAGTGGGAATATTGAGGTTGTTTTGGATCAAGTAAGTCTCGTTTTTATGGACCTACATAATCAACAGAGAGCAATGGAAATAAAATAAATTTTGATCTGTGTTAAACTTTGTTTACAGATAAAACAAGAGCTGGTCAATCGTGGACTGTCAAGTGGCGTCAAGATGAAGTTAAGAAAAGTCAAAAAGTTGTAGCGAAAACTTCAGCCATATATAAGGGAATTAAAACCATAAATATTGCTGCTGTTGAAGATGTTGTTGCCAGTGATAAAGAGAGGAATGTCACTCCACAGGAAGGAAACTTTTATATTGTTTCACCCTTTAACTTTCTTACATACATATGATACAATGACGTCCAAAAAAAAAAAACATTAACGTTACATTAATCGTACACAGATCTCTTTAACAGTTGCAGAAGTTCAAGTCTAATCAAACTGATCTGTAGTATGTGAACAATGAAATGAAACATGTTCCTCCATTACAGCTCCATTTACTAAGCACAGCTTGTAAGATGATAATTTCTTGACCAAGTTTTGACCTCCTTCCTTAAAATTTTAAATGCTCTGAACAGTCTCTTTTAAATGACAAAACACAAATGTTTTTTATAAATCTTTTTGTACACAGTTGTTTATGAGAATAAATGAGGCTTGACAGCACTCAACAAATGATCTTGTCTGTCTTGTCCGTTGTTGAAATGCAAGTTAGGTTACCTGTTGTGAAAGTAAAAGAAAAAAGCTATGTAACGCAAATGTAGGTCTATACACACCGTTTTTAAAAAGATTTCTACATTTTTAGAACACATGCATTGTGCAACTTGTTTTTTAGGTTGTTTTTAATTGCTAACTGTGGTAGCCTACTACTATCGTTTACGAAAATTAACCAGTTTTGTTAAAGCCTAGTAAAATTGCATTTAGCATCTAGAGAAACTCATTTAACACTCCACTTTTTTTGTGTAGGTCTTAGTACACAATATAACTACAGAACAGTCTTAAACTCAAGTTTTAAATAGGAAAAAAATTGAAACTCTAGTCATTTTTAAAGCGAGATGCTAACGGTGATTTATGCTAAGCTATGCTAAAAGAGACCCGGAGATTGGCTTAATGGATTCATAAACGGTAAAATCTGTTTAACTCTAGGGTAATTGTAAAATGAGTCTATTTCCAAAAAAAGTGGAGTGTTCCTTTAAATATAATTTCCATCAGTTGAACAGCAGGTGGCGATAAAGTGGGTCAGAACAGAGACGCGTTATTGTTTAGTATATCACTTGATGACTCCCTTCATATAATCGTAGATCCTGCAATGATATTGATATTTTATAACTGATAATGTCACTCACACTAATTTTCTTTGTAATTAAAGCAACTGGTTTCTCACCTGTTCATGTGTCAGATGATATTTATTTCTTCTGTGTGATCCTCATTCTGTCATCCTTTATAAATGCAGTCATTTTCAAAACATCTTAATGTAGTGGGGGAAAAAAAAAAAAAAACATAACAGCAGTATTAGAAACCCCAAGGCAGTGTTTACAGCGATTTTTGACAAAAATCACAGTGCTTTCTGAATTGCCTCAAGGAATATGTGTTCAGTCATTCTCAGCATCATATCTGAGATTATATCTATTACTGGAAGTTTTATAACAACACGTTTTTTTCCTAACATTCCAGGAGATGTTACTCTAGTCATGCTTAAAAACCGAAGAAACTTCCTGCTTAACTCAGAGCATGTACAAGAGCAGCCCATGAGAAGCTGTATGAGGTAAGTCAGATCTCTTTATTTCATATTTAACGCGCCACAAGCTATATTCTCTTATAGTTCATCTTTACTTGTGGAACCTAAACTTTTCATGGCTATATTTTGTTATAAGTTAAAACAACAGAAAACAAATTAAGCAATAAGGCATTCAAGTTACTTAATGTGTTCATGGTTTTATAAAACACAATGTGTTTAAAAAAAATAAAAACGTCAGTGTTCAGTAAATATTTTCTTTATTTATGTTCTGCCAGGTTTAATCAATTAATCAGTTAATATAGATTTCGGTAACTTTATATTAGGTGTCTTGAACTGCTATGATTTTCTAAAATTTCTAAATGTAAAACCTGCTTATTGTGCACATATTGCAATTTTTTTTTACTATATAATATATATATCAGAAGTCGGACTTGACACACATTGAAAAAAACTGGCAGTTTTTAATCAGAAATTGCAAGTATATTACAAAGAAATGGCAAATAGAAATAGTACTTTTGTAAATCATAATCCAATAACCTTATTATTATTTAATTTTAACTTTAAAAATCAAACTGAGACAGGCTACATCCATAAGAATAATAAATTTATTAACTTGTAAATGAATTTGTATTAAAAATATCTAATATGAGGTGGGACATTTGAATGTTTTTCAACAGCTTTGTAAGCAGCTCCTACTGTCAAATTTCAAAATTGGAAACATCTAATTTCTGATATTCCAGATTATGGTTTAAGGAGAAAAAAGCATCTGATTACTGAAGAAGGACTTCTACATTGCGATTTATTTTTGACTTCATCATGAGATCGTTTCTGGTTTCACAACATCTGCTGGTGATCTTATCAGTCGTGTCACTAAGTAAGGTTTTGTTTCTTTTTGATTATAAGTCTTAATGTGAAAAAGACAATAAAAACAAATGTGCGATTTTAATTTAATAATCTCTCTTTCTGTTTAACAGTCAGGGCACAAACATCATCTGCAACAACAACTTTATCAATAACAGGTACTAATGAATAAGACCTTTACATTAGAACAACCTGTTTTTCTCACAACCTAAAAAGTGGTGTTGAAGTTGTTGAACAGTGAACTTATATATACATCCCTATGAAATATATAAGTAAGGGATAATCAACGGTTTGCCGTGCATTAAAGGATTTTAATGCACGACGTGGAGGCTAATAACCGCCCGACACGAAGCGCATTAAAATCCTTTAATGCACGGCAAGCCGTTGATTATCCCGCTTATTCCATGGTTATTTGCAAATTTATAGACACGTTACAACTAGTATTGCTCTTTGCAGCGCAAGACTTGACTGAATGGGTAAAAATGACGGTTATTTTCGTCAGCTCATCAGCTCTATCATTCTGCCCGATTCAAATCAGACACCGAGATGAAATAATGATAAATCACATTTATTTGAACGAATTGCAGCATTTATTTCAATTAATTATCGATTGATCGAGAGAAAGACAGAGAGAGAGAAGGAGAAAAGGAGAGATGACAGTTGTATGTGCGTGTTACCTGCCTGCTGCGCGTCTGCGCGTCTCTCTCTACAAACAACGAATTAATTCAAAAACAGCGGTCTTACCACCGCGTTGCTGAGGAATATTATGTAGCGATCTATTATCCAGGCTATTTGATTAATATGAATCGAGAGGAAGCCCTGACAACAAGTTTATATGTGCGCAGCACAATGCGATCTCCGACCTCTCTCTCTCTCTGTGTGTGCGGTTGCGTGCATCAATTAAAGCAGCGCATTAATATCGAACGGTGATTAAACTGACTTGGAACTACCTGTGTATTAAACGATTTGAATGCATACCTGCCAGCCAATCAGAATCCAGTGTCCAGACATTCCATGGAATAAATATATATATATATTTTTTTTTTTTTTTGTACTTTACAGACGTGTTTTATCTAGGGAATGAAGTACTGTCTTAGCCTGTTACTATGTCAGAATTAGACCAGGACCCCACTTGCTACACAACCAATATTAAAGTATTTTATTAACTCTTTAAACACAATTTCTGCAAATAAAAACAGCTCCTAACAGATGCCGTCGAGTCCAAAGACATAAAATGTTATTTGGGAAGATAAGCATTTTAAAATCTTACCAGTTCATTATCTCAAATCAATTAGAGCATAGAACATAATCGTACTGTAATCATCTGTAATCAAATAATCATTTTTTACAGTAAATACAATCGAGAGCTGAGGCATTTAACCAGTTATGTTTGAATGAAACTAGAAAGAGCGTGGTGTGACAGGAGAGACATAAAAGAACCGCCGGCCTCAGTCTTTCTCTTACATGGGGAGTCCCTTGTTTAGCCTGTATATGCTCCCTCTAAGTCAAATAATAAGAAAAGAACCAAATTGCATATCACAGCTATATGCAGATGATAGCCAGATTTACTTAGCCTTATCGCCAAATGATTACAGCCCCATTGACTCCCTCTGCCAATGCATTGATGAAATTAACAGTTGGATGTCCCAGAACTTTCTTCAGTTAAGCAAGGAGAAAACTGAAGTCATTGCATTTGGAAACAAAGATGAAGTTCTTAAGGTGAATGCGTACCTTGACGCTAGGGGTCAAATAACTAAAAATCATGTGAAAAATCTTGGGGTGATTCTGGAGTCAGATCTTTCAGTTTCAGTAGTCATGTCAAAGCAGTAACTATAAATCAGCATACTATCATCTCAAAAACATTGCAAGAATTAGATGTTTTGTTTCCAGTCAAGACTTAGAGAAACTTGTTCGTGCCTTTATCACCAGCAGGGTGGACTATTGTTCTTTCCAAGAAGACAGCTGCAGCTCATCCAGAATGCTGCTGCCAGGATTCTGACTAGAACCAGAAAATCAGAGCATATCACACCAGTCCTCAGGTCCTTACACTGGCTTCCAGTTACATTTAGGATTGATTTTGAAGTACTTTTACCGTTTATAAATCACTCAATGGCCTAGGACCTAAATACATTGCAGATATGCTCACTGAATATAAACCTAACAGACCACTCAGATCACTAGGATCGAGTCAGTAGAAATACCAAGGGTTCACACAAAACAAGGGGAATCCGCCTTTAGTTTTTATGCCACCCACAGTTGGAAGATCAAATGTGCTAAAACATTAGCCTCATTTAAATCCAGACTCAAAACTCATCTGTTCAGTTGTGCATTTACTGAATGAGCACTGTGCTACGTCCAAACTTATTGCTCTGTATTTTATATTTTTATTCCTTTTTAAAATGTTTTTATTGTTATGATTATTACTTTTTTGATTATTTTAACTCAACTTATGTTTTTATGATTATCCTTTTATGTAAAGCACTTTGAAGTAAAAAGACCAACAATACTAATGACTCCTCATTTATGACTCAATATACAATTATTTGTCCAGTCAAATGCTTTCTAGAATGAGCACTGGCCTCTGATCAGCTATATCAATTATAAGATGAAAAAGAAAACTGCACTTTTTTTTTTTTTTTTTTACATTTTTTTCTTATGTAGTTTACAGAAGTTTGTTGTAATTGTATGCTCTTTTTCTTTAATAGAAACTACAACACCTGAACCAACAACAACAACAGCAGAAGCAGGTAGGTACAGACTGAATTAAAGGTTGTTTTTCTCACAACCTTAAAACGTTCCTTATGATGTTAATCAACCAAGCACAACATAGGAATAGAACGTTCATGAGGTATTTAATGGAATTTGTGTTCATTCTTTCAGAAACCACTACACTGGCAGTCACAACAGGTAATAAAACTGCGAGCGATGAAAACATTATCATACACCTGTGGAACATTTTCTTTTTTTTTAACGTAGTTTAAAGAAATGAGTTGTCATTGAATGCTCTTTTTCTTTAATAGAAACTACAACAACAACAACAACAACAACAACAACATCATCAGCAACAACAACAGGTAGTTACAGAACTTTGGATTAAACTTGTTTTTCTCACAACCTTAAAACACTGCTTATATTGTGAAGAAAACAAGCATGAATACGACGTTCATTAAGTATTTAATGATATTTGTGTTCATTCTTTCAGAAACTAGTGTGAAAACCAGCACAACAGCTAATAATTTTGTGCAAATTTTTTGTTCAGCTCTGTGTGCCACTATAAAATTGCCAAAGTCAACATTTAACACCCGTCTAATATCTTGACATTTTTCTTCTTAAAAAGTGTCTACACTCTTAAACATAAAGCTGCTTCATGATGCTATAGAACAACCCTTTTTATCTAAATGGTTACATAAAGAACCTTTAACATCTGAAGAACCTTTCTGTTTCACAAAAGGCTCTTTGTGGCGAAAGAAGTTTCTTCAGGTTATAAAAAGGTAAGAAGAGTTGGTTCTTTAAAGAACCTTTGATTGAATGGTTCTTTGTGGAACCAAAAATGGTTGCTCTATGACATCGCTATAGAACAGGTATAGTTGTAGCAATAGCCAACAATACATTGTATGGGTTAAAAATGATAGATTTTTCTTTTATGGCAAAAATCATTAGGATATTAAGTAAAGATCATGTTTGTATATTTCCTACCATATATCAAAACTTAATTTTAGTTTAGTAAAATGCTTTGCTAAGAACTTCATTTGGACAATTTTAAGAGCATTTTGATTTTTTTTTACACCCTCAGATTCCAGATTTTCAAATAGTATCTCAGCCAAATATTGTCCTATCCTAACAAAAAAATCTTCAAAATTGACACTTATCACTGGTTTTGTGGTCCTGGGTCACATTTCAGTAGGACATATATAAAAACCGCACTCATGAAATGATGTAACAGTGTTTAAATTTGTGTTCATTCTTAAAGAAACCACCACAGTCTCAACAAGTAAAAATGTTGTGATTGATTCACGACTCATCATTTGACTATGCAATGTGTTTTTGACGTTAATTACTGAAGTGTTTTATAATTGAACACCATTTTCTTTAACAGACATTGCAACAACAACTCCATGGACAGGTATTTATCAACTTTCAGTGAATGGTGCATTATTATTATGAGGCTTGTAAAAACTGTTCATTTGTATTTTTTTGTGTTTATTCTCTTGTCAGCACCAGCAATATTTTATCCATTTGGTGCAGCGGCAGGAGACAATGAAATTGTTGAAGATGCTGGCGATACCTATCAACTTGTTGCCTTCTCCACTCCATTTACATACTTCAACCGCACATACAGCAGCATATATGTGAGAATTCAGTTCTACTGCGAGTCTAATATAAATGCAGATGTTGTGATAAGCCATGTTCATACTTCACTGGTGGATTTGAACTGATTTCTTTTATTTCAGATTAATAATAATGGACTCCTTACATTCAACCAACCTTTACCAGAGGCTCATCCTTACTCTTTTCCCACAAATGGAAATGAAGATTACATTGCCCCACTCTGGACTGAGCTTGATGACCTTGGTATAGGTGTATACTCGCATCAGCAGTACACAAATGGAAGTGTTCTCACTCGTGCCACTCAGGATATCAACCAGTATTTCCCTGGAAGGGGCTTCACTGCTTCTTGGGTCTTTGTTGCAACGTGGGACTATGTGCTAACACGGGATATGAATGAATTTTATCGTCGTGCAGGCCCTGTAATTTCTTTCTTTGTTGTTTCTTTCTTTTTTCAGGCAAAAAAAATGAAGGCTGTATAAAGTGTCAATCATGATGTTGTTTCTTTTCTTTTCAGAGAATTACATTTCAAGCAGTTTTAATGTCCGGTGATGGTTCTTCTTTTATTCTGATGCATTATGGCGACTGTGTTGGGGAGATATTTCCAGTCGGGGTAAAGCAAACATCACAGTAATGAAATAATGATTTACTACTCTGTATTATATAATAACATTTGTTTGGTTTTAATAGGCTGGATACGACACAATAGGCTCCACTGACTACTATCAAATTTACTATAATCCAAATGATGGCTACTCCATCCCAACCCTCAAGACCACGACTAACGTCGGTGTTCCGGGTCGTTGGGCCTTTCTTGTGAACAATGGAACAGGTAGGATTTCAATCACAATTCTGTATTACTATTCTCAGTTTGTTTATAACATGTTAGCATGTCTTATTATGTGTGTGTGTCCTTTTAGAAACCGTCATAGGAGTTCAAATGAAACTTAGGTCATTTTCAGACTTAACACAGAGTGGAAACATGGAGGTTGTTTTGGCCCAAGTAAGTCACCAGAGCATTTTATGTTTGTATGGACCTGTATAATCAAAAGAGTAAAATTGAAATAAAATACTTTTTGATCTGTGTGTTAATCTTTGTTTCAGATAAAACAAGAGCTGGTCAATCGTGGACTGTCAAGCGGCGTTGCGATGAAGTTAAGAAAAGTTAAAAAGCTGCAGCCGTAACATCAGCCACATAGAAGGGAATTGAAACGCTGAATATTCCTGCTGTTGAAAATGTTGTTGCCATTGATAAAGAGAGGAATGTCACTCTACAGGAAGGAAACCTTTATATTTTTTTTACATACAAAACACACATAATGATCTCCAAACAAAAAATGACATTAATCGTATATATGTTCGAACTCCTTTCTATGCTAGTTTAGCTTGAATAATCATCAATCCACTTTTTTTCATTTCCTGATTATGCTTTTGTATTGTCACATCAGATCTCTTTAACAGCTGCAGGGGTTCAAGTCTAATCAGACTGATCTCTAGTATGTGAACAATGAAATTAAACATGTTTCCACTGCAGCTCCATTTACTAGAAGCACAACTTGCGTAAGATGACAAATACTTGACCCTGAATAGTCTCTTTTAACTTACAAAAGCATAAATGTTTTTAAATATATTTGTAAGCATTTGTCTATAAGAATAAATGAGGCATAATATCCTAATATAGGCTAAGTGGATTAAAATAATGCTGTAAGACACAAATAATTAATTTATTAATGGAACAAATTATCTATAATAGTTGACTCCTTTTTAATGTTTAGTGCACATAAGCAGATAAAAGGGTCTTGGTTGATTTGGATTGACACAAGAAATTGTTTTTGTACTCGCAGATAAGAATAAACTGATGTATTTGATAGCCTGAGAGAAAAGCTTGTTTTATGTTTTTGGTGTTGAGCTGTAGTTGTAAGAAGCTGTCTGTTCTTTTGCCCACTATGAACTAAATCAGTAAAACAAAGTTGATAGTAAAGTTTTCTAAATCATTTGTTGAAATCTAATAACTTTCTCATTGTGAAAGTAAGCTTGATTCTGAGTAGGCCTACTATTAAGTTAACTAACTACTTAAGTAATACTTGCATATCATTGGTCTTTTGTTGATTTTGATTGCTTCCATTGTCCTCATTTGTAAGTCTTTTTGGATAAAAGCATCTGCTAAATAAATGTAAGTTACTTCACAAAATAGTAACAGGACCTAGGACTTTTATTCAGTGAGTTCCATTGACAGGAAGTCCTGACTCTGGCGGTCATCCGCGTAATATTCAAAATGGCGTCTAAACTGCGGTCTAATAATTATAATGATACGAATCGTGTAAAAAAAAAAATGTTTACATTTTCAGATAAACATGTGCAAGCGTGTCCGTCACGACACTGTTTTAAATTGCTAGCAGGAGTACTATTGATTGTTGCTATGGTGTTTTGGACGTATCCTTTATTAATGGCAATAAGCTTCACTTGAACCTCTATAAACACCTTTACAAATACCTGCTTTTATGTTATAATTAAACATTTCTATACTTTTGTCATTTCAAACCTATAAGTTTTAACCTACTCATAACGAACCGTGTTTTCAGCATCTAGAAACTCGTTTAAGTATCATTTTAATTAGTTGAACAGCAGGTGGCGATAAAGTCTGTCTGAATTTTTTATTTAACAGTTGAAGATATCTGAAATATAACCCTAGTCATAGATCCTGCAGCGGTAGCTAACTAAATTATCAGTGTCATTTTCTGTAGTACGAAAGTGTTGTGAACACAAAGTAAGTAGTTTAGTTTCTTACCTGATCACGTGTCATAAGGGTTACCAACTCTCACGCATTTGGCGTGAGACACACGCTTTCAGGCTCAGGCTCAGTCTCACGCTCTCACTCTGCCCATGTAAATCTCACGCCAAATAAAAGACCCCATCTCGCCTTATTTTGTGGAGCGCCACAGTAAGTTGAATGCAGCAGGTACTGAAAACCGGCTGCAGCCTCTTGATTGGACCAGTCTGTACCAATCACATTTTCCCTACACCGTGGAAGGTCGCTGCTGACTACCCACCTGGGGTGCGTTTCAAAAGCATCGTTAGCTAATTATGGTCGTTAGTTCCAATGAAACGCACCCCTGCACGACAGTTGCTGAAGATGGTTATGGCGTAAAATGTAAGTATTTGAGCACACAACGCAAGTCTAAGATAACTATTATTTTTTATTTAAAATTTGTGTTGAAAATGTAGCTCGCGTCAGCCAGTTGTACAGCGTTGTTATCATTACTGTTGCAGACAACCCGCAGAAAATGCGTCTGTTATAATAATTGACTAACGTACACCTGCTTGAATGCACACCACCTTTTAATCAGAGCATAAGCGTGTAGCTATGTCATTATAAGCAGAACATATACTATAAAACGATAAAAACAGGATATGAGCAAGTCAGCCACACCACACATCTGAAAGACGCAACACAACATCATCTAGCACCGGCCAAAGTAATTACAATGAATGTTTCGGGGGAAACGGTAAGGAGATATTTGAATGATTCATTAATAAACTAGTGTACTCTGAGATAGTGTCGCAAAGACACTGACTCGTAATCTCCTTTTTGGACGCACCAGAGAGAAATGCATCTTTACGAATTACATAATGAAAGATTTTTTTTCTCGATTTGTTTTATTTCGTTAAGTAATAATTTAAAGCTTTCTATCTATATGATTATCATATATGTGAGTCATATGCGCTGAGTTTTGGTTTCATTTTTGTGAATTGCTCCTATTTACGACAAAGCGCATCATGTTTGTTTTCTTTATTTTATAAAGCCACTGTTTGTAGCGTTTTGTTGATATTATGAGTGCACACAAATAAAAGTAGACCCTTTACATTTCTGAATGATGTATTACTCTTTCCTTTGTGAGCAAAAATGACGGATAATTTTAAATTGTTTCTGCTGAAAAAAAATGCGAATGATTGCGCTGGCGCCATGCAAAGCAGCTTCAGCTGCAAAAAGATTGAATATGCCACTAATAGCGCACATTTATGTTTAACATTTAAACTAACATTGTTTTATAGCTAGGCCTACTTAAACTGTTTTATAACTATACATTTTATTTTAGACAAGTTGTTGGATGATTTGAGAAGGTAAATTGATCAAACAGACTATGAACAGTCTTCCGCTGGCCGTTTCTTTAAAAAACAAAAACATATATTTAACGAATAAAATAAATGCTCCAAACGTTTTTCTAAATTAACTTAATAAAATAACAAAACGAAATATAATCACTTTGGCACTGCATACAAAATGTAACTATTTTAGATGAAACAGTAACTTAACCATGCTACAGTTATGAGCCACCAGTGCAAATGATTAAAAACTCATGAAATGAGATGCATGAAATGTCTGAAAAATGTCAGTTCTTTTCTGCTTTAAAATACAAGCAGAAATGGCATTTGTGTTCCGTTACCCTGCATAGCCTACAACAAAGAGCATGAAACAAAATAAAATGTCAGAAAAATGGCAGTTCTATGTAGTTTTTATACTGAAAATGTATAAAAACTACATGTATAACCAGACCCCCCCACTCGCCCCATCTCACTCCAAGCAGAATTCAAAAGTTGGCAACCTGTTGATCCTCATTCTGTACATTGTTTATGAATGCCATTTCTAAAAATGAAAGTGGTGAAAAACATATTAAATATTGGATCATGCCAGGGAAGTTAATTACCAGTTACTCCCTCAGCAGTATTAGAAACTTTGAGTCAGTGTTTACTAATATTTTGTAAAAATGCTTTCTGAGTTCCCTCAAGGAATGTGTGGTAAGACATTCTCAGGTTTTGTATTGTGTAAAGCCTAAAAAACTCACAGGAAAGAGTACTGTGACTATTACCATTGTACAGGGTAATGGGAATTATCATTGATACTTATTTGTTAGTAAATAAAGTAAGTGAAGGATATACAGGCCTGTATAAAGTATTCCTATTGTTATACACAATAATGTGAGATTAAATCTGAAGGAAGGACTTTTCAATCAAGGTTTTTATTTTGTATTTATTTGTTTTTTTAAAACGAGTTTGTTTTTAAAGAATTTCTGGCAGTATTCCAACATTTTTTTCCATTCCAGGCGATGTTTCGCTATAAACAGGGCCAGGACATGCTTAAAAACTGATGAAACTTCCTGCTAACTCAGCAGGTGCAAGAGCAGCTCAGAAGAAGCTGTATGAGGTAAGTCATACCTTTCTGTTTAATATTTAAGAGTTTATCCTTACTTGTGTAATGCATTAATAAAAGGGACATTTTGCTATAAACTATAAATTGAGAAAAGAGCAAAAACAAAGAAATTAGCCAATCAAGTTTCTTAATGTTTATGATTTTATAAAACGGTATGAAAGAAAAGGACAGAATGATTCAATGAAAGCAATAAAATAGAAGGTATCAGTGTTTAAAAAAATATTGAATTTTATGTATTAATAATATTTAGAATTACATAGTTCTCCCATGTTATATAGTGATGTGATTTACGTTTTAATGTGGATTTCGGGCACTTTATGTTAGCCATTTAACTGTCACCGTCCCTACGTTTACTTCACCATGTTACAAATAAATCCTAATCTAATCATGACAAACTATATATCGTTGGAAAGGTCTAAGACTCCTAAATACATATTTGACCACTGTTTTATTTATGACAAGAGTGCACCTCAAAAAATCATAAGATATTATATACCAGTAGAAAACTTAAAATCTCAAAATTCATCCTTTTTAAAATTAGACATTGCATTGCCATGGAAAATGTACATCAAAATCATATTACAAACTGTTTTCATTGATGAATTATAAAAATTTAAGCTTGGATAGTGCATTTTCACATCTATGTAAATAAAAAAAAGGAGTGACAGTTAAAGGGTAAAGTGCATCAGAAATTGCTAGTAAATTACACAAATAATTAGAAATAAATGGCAAGTAACATTGAATTAAACATGAAATTTTGAAGTGTAAAGAATGAAATTGTATTTTCTTGTAAAACATACAATGCATTTACAAGAAAATCCACAGTATTTTAGTACATAGTTGTTGTTTTTTTTTGTAAAACAACCTTTGTTTTATTTACAGCTTAGAAAATTTTAACTTAGACAAAGTCATGACTTAATTTGAATTTAAAAATGCATAATATAAGGTGGGACCTTTTGGCTGTTTATATTAGCTGTTAGAAATATCTAATTTCTAATAAGTTATTATTATTTCCAATATTCCAGATTACCATTGGTATAGCGAGAATAGAGCTCTTTCTGATTACAGAAGAAGGACTTCTATTTTATGGTTTTATTTTTGGCTTCATCATGAGATCGTTTCTGATTTCACATCTGCTGTTGCTCTTATCAGTCGTGTCACTCAGTAAGATTTTGTTTACTGTCTGATTATCAATCTTAATGCGAAAAAGACAAATGTGTGTTTCTGAGTCTCTTTTTCTCTTTAACAGCCAGAGCACAAACAACATTTGTAATACCAACAACAACAGGTATGTATGAATTAGACTTTTACATTTTAACCAGATCTGTTTTTCTCACAACCTAAAGGATTGTCATTGCAGAATAAACCCTGACAGGTTGCTCAGGATCGTTGCCACATAAGTAAATTATTACACACAAAAATATTGATTTGAGCTGTAATATTTTATAAGATCTTTAAACGCAAAGCTGGTGCATAAAAAAACAGTTCCTAACAAACGGCTTTGAGCCTAGACAAAGTTTAGACAAGATGGACATTAAAAGCATAATGTAGAGTCAGATCACTTTTTTTCTTATGTTGTTAACAGAGTTTGTTGTAATTATATGCTCTTTTTCTTTAATAGAAACTACAACATCTGAACCAACAACAACTGCAGGTACTTAAAGACCTTTGAATTAAAAACATTACCTGTTATGAACTTTTGAAATCAATAAGAATCTTTACCAGGAAAGAAAACCACATTGTCAAGTGTTTGTATTTGTGTTCATACTTTCAGAAACCAGTGCAGTCATATTATGCAATCATCATTTATCTATGAAGCATTTTGTTTTCATATTTTCTTATGTTGTTTACAGAAGTTTGCTGTAATTGTGTGCTCTTTTTCTTTAATAGAAACTACAACTTCTGAACCAACAACAACAGCAGGTACTTAAAGACTGTTGAATTTGAACCAAATCTGTTTTTAAAAATGTTGCACAATATGAACTTGAGAAATCAATGAGAATCTTTACCAACCACACTTGTCAAGTGAGTTCACAGGGCGTTTAATGATGTTTAAATTGTGTTCATTCTTCCAGAAACCACCACAGAAACCAGCACAGACACATATGGTAATAAAGCTGCGAGTGATGAAAGAATCATCACACAGCTATGCAGCTTTTTTGTTTTTAGTTTTTTCATGTACACTGAACAAAATTATAAACGCAACACTTTTGTTTTTGCCCCCATCTTTCATGAGCTGAACTCAAATATCTAAGAGTTTTTCTATGTACACAAAAGGCATATTTCTCTCAAATATTGCTCACAAGTCTGTCTAAATTTGTGTTAGAGAGCACTTCTCCTTTGCCAAGGTAATCCATCCCCCTCACAGGTGTGGCATATCAAGATGCTGATTTGACAGCATGGCCACAATAAAAGGCCACTCTAAAATGTGCAGTTTTACTGTATTGGGGGTCCGAAAACCAGTCAGTATCTGGTGTGATTTGCCACGCCGTTCCAGAGCATCCCAAACATGCTCAATGGGTGACGTCCAGTAAGTATGCTGGCCATGCAAGAAATACGCCTGCCCATACCATAACCCCACCGCCACCATGGTCCACTCAATCCACAATGTTCGATCCACATCAGCAAACCGCTCACCCACAAGATGCCATACACGCTGTCTGCCATCTGCCCTGTACAGTGAAAACTGTGATTCATCCGTGAAGAGAACACCTCTCCAAAGTGCCAGATGCCATCGAATGTGAGCATTTGCCCACTCAAGTTGGTTACGACGACGAACTGCAGTCAGGTCGAGACCCCGATGAGGATGATGAACATGGAGATGAGCTTCCCTGAGACGGTTTCTGACAGTTTGTGCAGAAATTCTTTGGTTATGCAAACCGATTGTTGCAGCAGCTGTCCAGGTGGCTGGTCTCAGACAATCTTGGAGGTGAAGATGCTGGATGTGGTCCTAGGCTGGTGTAGTTACACATAGTCTGCGGTTGTGAGGCCGGTTGGATGTACTGCCAAATTCTCTGAAATGCCTTTGGAGACGGCTTATGGTAGAGAAATGAACATTCAATTCACAGGCAACTGCGCTGGTGGACATTCCTGCAGCCAGCATGCCAATTGCACGCTCCCTTAAAACTTCATCAACATCTGTGGCATTGTACTAAATGATAAAACTGCACATTTTAGGCTATGTCCACACGAAGCCAGGTTTCTCCCTATCCGATCTTTTTTTTTGCCTATCTTAAAAAAAAATTCCGTAAACACGGAGTCGTTTCAGGAAATATCTGCGTACACACGGAATCACTGAAACCGACTGAAAACGATGTAGTACACGTGCCAGACCAATATGTGGCGCTGTAATTCTGCCACAGAGATACACAAAAAGCGGAGAAGAAGACTTGGAGCATGCGCGTAAAAACATTGTGCGCTGAATACAAAAACGAACACACAACATGGCGAATGCGGCAAGAGTACATTGTTGTCCACAATCTTTTGTTGCGCACCGTAGTAGCAAAGAAGCAGAAGATTTTGCTTTAATAAAGCTAATGAGCTCAGTAGGTTCAGCAGCACGAACACAGGCATGTAGTCCGACATTGTTGTTGTCGCTGTTATGTGACGTAGCGGTGTCTGACTAGGGGCAAGACGCGGGCGGATGACATCATCGTTTCAGAAAATATATGGATTCGCCGTCCACACGAAAACGCAAAAACGGCGTTTTCAAATTTATCCACCCTGGGACCCGTTTTCAAAAATGATCGGTTTCACGCTTCGAAAACGCCTATACGGTAAAAAATTATGCGTATACAACGAAACACGTCTTTGTGTGGACGGGGCCTTAGAGTTGCCTTTTATTGTGGCCAGCCTAAGGCACACCTGTTCAATAATCATGCTGTCTAATCAACATCTTGATATGCCACACCTGTGAGGTGGATGGATTATCTCAGCAAAGGGGAAGTGCTCACTAACACAGATTTAGACAGATTTGTCAGCAATATTTGAGAGAAATAGGCCTTAGATCTTTAAGCTCAGCTCAAAAAGGGGGCAGAAACAAAAGCATTGCTTCCCATTTCAGTAGGAAATATATAAAAACTACACCCATAAAATGAGCTCATCATGTAGCTATTTAATGGTGTTTGTATTTGTGTTCATTCTTCCAGAAACCACTGCAGAAACCACCATAGTCTCAACAAGTAATAATGCTGTTAATGATTGAAGACTCATCATGTGACTATTTAATATTGTTATAAATGTTTTAGTGTTAGAATTGAACACTATTATTCTTTAACAGGCTTTGCAGAAACAACTCCATGGACAGGTATTTATCAACATTAATAACTGAATTATTGGTGTCTGAATTGCCAAAAAAAAAGGTTAATTTATATTTTTGTGTTCATTCTCTCGTCAGCACCGGCGATATTTTATCCGTTCGGTGCAATAGAAGGAGACACTGAAATTTTTGAAACTGGTCAGGAAACCTATGAACCTGTTAACTTCTCAACTCCATTTCTATATTTTGGCCGCAAGTACAACAGCGCATATGTGAGAATTTAGTTCCACTGCAAAGCTAATATTGTGATATGCCAGTTCATAGTATACTGGGTGATTTGGACCAATTTCTTTTTTTTTTTCAGGTTAATAATAATGGACTCATTACGTTCAAGTATCCTTTACCAGAAGTTTATCCTCCTTATCAGTTTCCCGCAAATAGAGATGACGATTACATTACTCCACTCTGGACTGAGCTTGATGACGTTGGTTTCGGTGTATACTCGTATCAGCAGTACACCAGTGGAAGTGTTCTCACTCGTGCCACTCAGGATATAAACAAGTATTTCCCTAGAAGGGGCTTCACTGCTTCTTGGGTCTTTGTTGTAACGTGGGACTATGTGCTTACATTTGATACGAATACATTTGATCAGCGCGCAGGCCCGGTAAATGGTTTCTTTCTTTCTTTTTTCAGGCAAAAGAATGGAGGTTGTATTAACTATGAATCATGATGTTGTTTCTTTTCTTTTCAGAGAATCACGTTTCAAGCAGTTTTAATTTCCGGTGATGGTTTTTCTTTTATTCTGATGCATTACGGTGACTGTGCTGGGCAGCCATATGTAGTCGGGGTAAAACAAACATCACAGTATTGAAATTATGATTTACTACTCTGTATTACATACATAACATTTGTTTTGTTTTAATAGGCTGGATACGACACAATAGGCTCCACTGACTACTATCAAATTTACTATAATCCAAATGATGGCTACTCCATCCCAACCCTCAAGACCACGACTAACGTAGGTGTTCCGGGTCGTTGGGCCTTTCTTGTGAACAACAGGACAGGTGGGACTTCAATCACAATGATGTGTTACTATTATCAGTTAGTTTATATCCTGTTAGTATGTCTTATGTGTGTGTGTCCTTTTAGAAACCGTGATAGGAGTTCAAATGAAACTTAGGTCCTTTTTAAACCTAAAACAGACTGAAAACATTGAGGATGTTTTGCATCAAGTAAGTCACACTTTTTATAACAGAAGTTGTTTGGAAGCCCTTTTTCTTCTCTTTGTGTCTTATCTTACATCTGTGACTTTCTCACAGTGACCTTTTCTATTTTTTACTCTGGGAAACAAGTAGCCGTACCCAGTAGAGAAAATGGAAATAAAACACATTTTGATCTGTTTGTCCATCTTTATTTCAGATAAAACAACAGCTGATCAATCATGGAGTGTCAAGTAACTTTGAGCTAAAGTTAAGAACAGTCAGAAAGATACCGTGATAAATGGATGGCAATTAAAACTCTGAATGTTGTTGCCATTGAAGATGTAGAAACTGATAAATAGAGGAATGTCACTCCACAAGAAGGGAACATGTATATATTCTCACCCTTCAACGTCAGTTTTTTAAACCCATTTAATAACACAAACATGATTCAGCACAAATAATGAAATGATGTATCAGAAATGAACGATATACCATGTTAATTTAGCTTAAATAATAATCATTGATTTTCCTTTTTTTGTCCTGTCTCCTAAAGAGTTTCAGGGGTTTTAACTAATCAAACTGATCTGTAGTATGCAAACAATGAAATTAAACCTGTTTTTTGTCGACAGCTCTATTTACTGGAAGCATTACTCATCCATGTCAAAAATTCTTTCACGTAATCTACTTATTTACTGTGTAAACTGTTACCGGTGTACTGTAGGACAGCAGTTTTCAGTTTTGCACAGTTAGCAAAATATTGTGCAAAATGTATTCTGGGTCCTAATTTTAAAGTTTTGTTTATGGTTTTTGAGGATAATTGCATGTCACACAACCTATTTATGTTGGCATCTGTCTTATTGTCTTTCCTCTGCTAAGTTAAATATGGTTTGATGCCAAAATACTGCAGAGTTTGATTTGATGCCCAACCTTTGACGTCAGTCACAAACAATACAGAAAGCTTTTTCTGCTTTCTTTTTGAAAAGTTATTCAAATGTGCCCTCCAGTTCAAAACTAGTGCTTTAAGACAGACTTAAGAAAAATGCAATAGTGAAATATTTTTATGCAGAAATTAAATTTAATTAGTGATGCGTTACATTCTTTTTGCGTTACTTTTTAAATCTGGCCAGGGCTTGCTTGTTTGTTTTTAATATAAAAACGTTTGATTCTTAGCAAATGTAAAAGCCCTTTCACACCAAAATGAAATGAAGTGAATAAGCCTAAGGCTAAAGGAAAATTAAATTCATGTCTGTACAGTAGAACTGTAGGAAAAGAAATTTCAACACTCTTCAGCAATGAGAAAAAAGCACAAATGTTAGTTAATATAAAGTAAGTTTTGCTTATTAGTACACTGCAAAAAATGCATTTCTTAATTAGACTTTTTTTGTCTTGTTTTCAGCCAAAATATCTAAAAATTCCTAAATCAAGAAGGATTTTCTGATAACAAGTCAAAATTAAGTGTTTTTGCTTGAAACAATGGGGTAAGCAAAAAAATCTAAGGTAAGATTTTTTTTTCCTTACCCCATTGGCAGATTATTTTGCTTGTTCTAAGCAAAAACTCACTTAATTTTGACTTGTTTCTGAAAACAAGGAAATAATTTACTTCTCTAGAAAATCCTTCTTGATTTAAGATTTTTTATTTATTTTTTTTTTTTGGCTGGAAATAAGACAAAAAATGTAAGTACAAAAAGTATTTTTGCAGTGTACAGTTGAATTGGATCAACAAAGGCCAGCAGCAAAGTAACTGGTTAACAAAATAGGAATAAATACATAAAGGAAACAAAAAGTAACTGGCGTTACTTTTTTTAAAAAGTAAACTTGGAAATGAAAAAGTAATGCATTACTTTACTAGTTACTTAAAAAAGGAATATTATTATGTAACTTGCGTTACTTGTAATGTTACCCCCAACACTATATATATATATATATATATATATATAATGCATGAACTGCTTTTGAGAACATTTACCTGTGTGCTTATGTAGTAAAACATGCGGAAACAGTTGGTTATACTGTTATTTAATGTTTTACTTTGCCTATTTTTATCTGAGGCACACCTGAAGAAAACGTATTTTGGATGCCGTAACAATTTAGCTTTTATAAACTTTTAGAAAAACAAAAAATGAACCTTCATTTGAAATCAGTTTTATTCATTAGGTGGTGATAAAGTGGGTCACAAACAAGATTATGCTACATATTACATTATGTAATATGGTGCCACAATAATAACGGGTTGAGGTAAAGTGAATAACATACATTTTTGATGTATTATGTATCATATAGCCCAGGGGTCACCACACTCGGTCATGGAGGGCCGGTGTCCCACGGAGTTTAGCTCCAACCCTAATCAAATGCACCTTAACCAGCTAATCAAGGTCTTAGAAGTTTAAGGCTAGAGAATCACACAGATACGGTACAAAATACGTTAATTTACAATACCAAAACTAGGACCCCAACCCTAGTTAGTTTTTGCAAACTAAAATATAGTCACCCTAACTTTTGGCAGTCTATAGTGCTTCAATTGTTTTTCCCAATTAGTACAGCCCAAAACATGACAATAATTGACCATTTTCAGCAGCAATCAGAGTTCCATTCCGTTTCGTTCGCATTCGGTGCTGCCAATATGGCCAATTGTTGATGCGTCTAGAATTATTGCATCTATTTCTTTTTCACAGCAAGACATTTATGGTTTCTTGTTTTAATCTAGCACAATACACTCAGACTCAATTTCAATGGGGTGAACTCTTATGAGGTTATGAATTGTAATGAATAGATGTCAAAAGAGATTCTTTCACTTTAACTGTTGTTTAGCTTGAACATTGAGTTGTATTGTGAAAAGTTCACTCCTGATTCGCCTGAATGCAATTGACGTGCATTCACTGAACATGTCCCTCCCTTCTGTGCTATGACAATAAGGGATACATTTTAACCTACAGAAAGAAAGGGCAAGAATGTAGTCCATATGAATCCATCTGACTCTGAGGTAAGTAGTATCTAACTTTTTGTCTATGGTTTGCCTTCAGCTTACTATTACTATTAACGTGGCTTTGTTCTCTTGTGTTTTTCTAATCATTCTCTTTGAAATTATAGCAGTGGCATTCTGGGATCTCAGACCTCATCCAAAAGTTTATGATGAGATTGTTTCCACTTTCACATTATCTGCTGGTGTTCATATCTGTCTTGTCACTGAGTGAGTTTTAACAACTATTTGAATATAATACTTAATAATCTGGTAAAGATAATACACATAATATTCAACTGTAATCTTTGTCTTCAACAGGCAGGTTGACAGAGGCACAGAGTGGTAATTATTGACTACTAAAACATTAAAAGTCCAAATGAACTGTTTGAAGTTAACACTGAACTTGAATTTGTTCATTTTTACTTGCAGCGCCGGTGATATTCTATCCATTCGGTTCACTGGTAGGAGACACTGTCAATATTTCTATCGAGGATGAAAACTCTACTGTTATCGACCTGTGGAGTCCTTACGTGTTCTTTGGGCGGACATACAACAGGACATATGTGAGATTATTAGTTCTATTAATGCAAATGCTGAATGATTAAAAAGTGACATGCCCAGCTAATATTTATTTATGTATTTAGGTTAACAGTAACGGACACCTTACATTCAAACAGTCTTCCTCACAATATATTGTTAACTACTTTCCAATCAATGGAAGTGAAGACATCATCGCTCCACTGTGGACCGACATTGATGTCACTATAAATGGCATCATCTCATATCAGCAGTACTCAACTGGAAGTGTTCTCACTCAAGCCACTCAAGATATAAACCAGTACTTTCCTGATCTGAGCTTCACAGCTAATTGGGTCCTGGTTGCAACTTGGGATAGAGTTGCATACTTTTATCACTCTGGCACAGTGAGTTGTTATAACTCTTTAAGGTTTAAGGTACCACATATTTTTTCAGAGCTGCGTAACAGTCAGTCATCCCTAAACTTTTCAGGAAACATCATTTCAAGTGGTTTTAATTTCGGGCGGTGATTTATCTTTTATTCTCGTGAATTATGGTGACATTGCTGTGGCGCATAATATGGTGCAGGTAAGATATAATTTCTATATTAGTGGAACAAATATGCCTCTTCTTGATAATCTCTCTTAATAATTTATTTCCTTGTTTGTACAGGCTGGTTATGATACAATAAACTCCACAGCCTACTTTAAGATTCCTGAGTCAGATGATGGGAGCTTAATTCCAAACCTCAAGAACTCCACTAATGTCAGTGTTCCAGGGCGATGGGCTTTCAGGGTGGATGGTGGACCAGGTCAAAACAAACAAGGTACACAGTTGTCATCAAAATGATAATCTGTAGTATTATTCACTTGTTTTGTTTGGCATAATGTCAGGGTTTTTTTTGGCACTGCAATGCCAAAGTCATTGGTTCAGTTGCTAGAGAACATGCATGCTACTAGAAGAATTTGCATTTTGAATGAACCTGAATTCCTTTGGACAAAAGCGTCTGCCAAATGCTACAACACATAGGTACTCAGAAACAAGCAAACAAACTAGTTTTTAAAGTTTCACCCTCAGGCCGTCCAAGTTGTAGAGTTTGGATCAGATTTAGAGAAATGTAGCGTTACATCATTTGCTCACCAATACTCTGCAGTAAATGATTGCCATCAGGAGAGTCCAAACAGCTGATAAAAACCTAACAATAATTTATATAAGCAATCCACACCACCCTAGTCCATCAGTTAACATCTTGTGAAGCAAAAAGCTACGTCTTTGTAAGAAACAAATCCAACAAATAACACTCCCTTCTGTGAAAAAGTCTGTCTTCTGTTGTCCTCTTACATCAAAACCCACTGGAGTATTTGTTTTGGACTGTTTTAGCTGGTAAATGATGCTTGATTTGTGTATGCTTCTCTCTTATGACTTTTATACCTGGAGAAAACAATATTATTGATTATAGACTCATATTTTAGCTAAAAGGAACGGTTTGAAGCTTAAAGCATCTTTGTTTCTTATAAACACATCGTTTTGGCTTTTCAAGATGTTCATTGATGAACTGGAGTGTGTGGATTACTTGTAGATTATTGTGGTGTTTTTATCTGCTGTTTGGACTCCATTCCCTTTGGTGAGCAAGTGATGTAATGCTAAATTTCTCCAAATTTGTTCAAATGAAAACAAATGCATCTATGTTTATCCACACATACAGCTATTCCTGTGATTAATTAAACTTACTGTGTGTGTTTGTCCATTGTTTCTCTTAGGAAATATCTTAGGAGTTCAAATGAGAGTTACTTCATTTTCAGACCTAAGAGAGAGTGGAAACATTGCGACTGTTTTAGAGAAAGTAAGTTGTGCTATGGAACATAGCATGTGTTTATGGTGCTAATAGACTATTCAATAATTTTTTATCTGTCCATTTCAGATACAACAGGAGCTGGTTAAGTACGGTCTGCCAAGCAGCATCAAACTGAACTTAAGAAGAGTCCAAAAGACACAGCCTTAATATCAGCCTTGTAGAAGGAAAGAAATTCAAATCATCAAATCTCCTGCATCAAATATCCCTGCCATTAAAAGATAACTTACAGGGTACGGATAACAACAATCAAAAAATCACATCTAGCATAGCAATAATTTCTGTAAAATCCGGTGTCTGCTGATGAGGAATGTCACTCTGCAGGAAGGCGAATGATCATGTGTTCTCTCGTGCAAACAATGTGTGGCAGAAGTTTAACCTAGATCTGCAATATGTGAATATTGAAAGTAAACCTGTTCTTCCTCTATGGCTCCATTCACTAGAAAATCATAATAATTGTTGTAATATGAACTTTTCTTGCTGAGATGTTTTGGCAAGTACTGTCTTCTCTGGCTAGCTCTTATGACAACATTCTTCCATAGTCAAACAATAAATCAATTAATCCATTAATTAATTAATTAATAATGAATGCATGTTTGTAGATATGGGAGAGAAGGGATAACCGTAGCATTTGATCACTTATGCAGCTATTATTTGACGTATTTTGCTATTTACCTTTAGCTTTGAATGTTCTCCTCATAAAAGGTTGATGTAACATTCTGAGTGTACTGTAACTACCAGTAAATTAAAAATCTCTATAATGTGAATTTAATGTAGAAATATAATGTATATGTGCCTTCACTCACCACTAGGAGGAGACAAACACTTACTGATAGTTAGTGATGCTAACACTGTAAAATTGTAAATAAAACAAATTCTGGAGTAGGTTTTAAAAGAAAATCATATTTTTAAATCTTTCTACTTTAAAATTGTGTGCTTAAGTCATGTGTTACCTGCCTTTTTTAAAATTAATTGTGAAGTTTACTAGTAGCCTTGTGAGTGAAAATTGTTTCAACACCTTTTTTTCACAGTTTATATGAAATGCTATCTGATTACACACAGGCCTTTTTAGTTCCGAAATTGCTGACATGCAAAGAGTGACATTGCCAGAGTGTAGATACATATTTAAAAAGCCCGCATGTACAGTAGGCCTACATACTGAATGACCGCAGTCTGTTTGGTAAATAGAAATCACACTATGTTTAATATTAAAACACTGGTACGTATACTCAAATACACACACTTGTAGATTCTTTTTTTTATTGTAATTAAATGTGCACAAACATGTAGAAGCGTTGTAAAGGATATATGTGTACGTGTCAAGGATTTAGATTGGTGTTGAGATTTAAATTCGTTGTATTTTCGAAGTATTTTCTCATACTTTCATTACAGTGACGGGAAAAGTGTGTAAGATTTCAGTATTAAGGATCATGATAAAGTCATGGCTCCATCTGCTGGTCAGACTTTAGTTTAAGTATATACTTAATACAGCATAGATACTCAAATGCATACTGTCTGTCTGATTTATTTACCATTATTTATTTATTTACCGAATTAAAATCCGTCTCATCTCCACCGTCTGTTTTATTTTCGTAATTAGGGTAAATATTCAATCAAATAGTGTGACATCTCTCTTATTACAGATTTTGAAAAGGTAATGCACGACTTCTCAACATTCCATCCAGGAATAGATAAATACTAATTTAATACACAAGGCTTTTATCATTAAAAATATATTTTGCTTAAAAATTATATATATAAAATAAGTGTGGTGTTACGGCTCAACTTTTGTTAATAAAAGTTTCATTTATTCGTTTTATTATATACGTTAATTTGTCTGTGTTCTCATTAAAAAAACTAATGTAAATAACTAAATAAAACTATAAACCACAAACTGCATTCGTTTAAATAAGAGAAAATGCCTTATTTATTTCGTTTACAACGTAGGCAATATCAGTCTTTTTAATTTTGTTAATAAAAGAGTTAGTTGTTTAATATGCGAATTTGCCATTGTACTAATTTATGCCTGACGTGTTTTAATTAATTGGATAATAATGAACCACAGATTATGATCGTTTTAAAGTAAGTGAAAATCCAAAAAAAAAAAAAAAAAAAAACACATTAATTATTTGTGTTACTACGCGGATGAAACATATTATCCATATTTATTTTGTTAATAAAAGTTCCACACACACACACACACACACACACACACACACACACACTAAGTATAGCGATATAATAGGCTATATTGCCCTATGGGTTTGTTCAAATAATGAACACATTTTTATTGTTTTGTGATTATTTATTTATTATTTTATTTTTTTAATGTACTGTTATTTGCATATATCTTCAGATATTATTTCTGACAGGTTGTCATAATGACGTCACAGAGCGCTTTTGAAAAATGTAGAATGTTGGCGCCGGCGGTATATAAAGCCGTGGAATTCTGAGAACACTTTGTGGGTTTGTAGTAGTGATCGAAAACGAGAGTGTTAGCGGTTAGCGATGGGACAGCGAGTTACTAAAGTTTTTCCGGTGAATGGCGAGGTGTACGATCACCATCACAGTACACCCCCAAAACCCGGCACCGACATGGCGGAGCAACATCTTCATCCGTGCGATGAACCGCCTGTCGATGCCGGTGAGGGACACGCCGAGAGGAGGGAGGTGGAGGTACGGAGTGAGGAGGAGAGGAGGGAGGAGGAGGAGGTGGAGGTACGGAGTGAGGAGGAGAGGAGGGAGGAGGAAGAGGAGGTGGAGGTACGGAGTAAGGAGGAGAGGAGGGAGGAGGAAGAGGAGGTGGAGGTACGGAGTAAGGAGAAGAGGAGGGAGGAGGTGGAGGAGAGGAGGGAGGAGAAGGTGGTGGAGGTACGGAGAGAGGAGGAGAAGGAGGAAGCACGGAGTGAGGAGGAGGAGCGGGGGGAGGCATGGAGTCAGGTGGAGGAGGAAAAGAAGAAGAGGAAAAAGAGGTTCTGGAGACTGCCCTCTTTCCTCAGAGCTGCTCGAAAACGCCTCAACATGATCTGCCGGGGTCAAACTGAGGTGCAGCTCATTGAGCCATCATCGCCAGCCAGCAGCACTGATGGTAAGTGATATGAGTATCCACAACTAAATACTGTCCCTCAGGATGACTTTAAAAAACAAAAAGTTTATAGATATGTGACCACAATACCAGTCATAAGGATTATTTTGAATATTGAGATGTATATGAAAGCTGACTAAATAAGGTTTCTACTGATCTATGGTTTGTTAGGATATCAAAATACTTTTACTTAAAAATTTGCTAAAATCCCAGCCTCAGCCCAGTCAAAAGTAACAGTGCTTAGGTAGAAATCTATACATCGGAGCCTGATAAAAATGTTATTTTTTTTCTAAAGAAAGACGTCAGATGGATTTAGAGGCTTTTGCATCTGAACTCTTCATTTATAAATCTGAAATCTGAGGGTGCAAAAAAAATCAAAATATTGAGAAAATCGACTTTAAAGTTGTTCAAAGAAGTTCTTAGCAATGCCTATTACCAATCAAAAATTAAGCTTTGATATTTGCTAAAATTGATCATTTTACAATGATACAATGTATTTTTGGCTATTGCTACATATACCCATGCTACTTAAGACTTGGTTTTGTGGTCCAGGGTCACATGATAATGACTTAACATGAAAATAACCGCATAAAAACTGTCAAATGCAATTATGTCTATTTTAACAGATGACATTATGAGCCGCTATGAGCTCGGGGATCGTCTGGGGGTAGGCGGGTTTGGCGTCGTTCATGAAGCCAGACGTGTGGAGGATGGCCTTAGGGTAAGTACAAATAAATGTGAAGTTTTAACTATTATGCCCACAGTCTTCAGATGTAATGAGTGGAATCATACGACCTTTACACACATGTGAATTGTTTTACTTTTGTTTTGTTAATCAGGTGGCAGTGAAGGACGTCGTGAAGACCCATGACATGGAATATCTAACTATTGTAAGTCATGTGCACTCACAATTTAATCGCAGACTACAATGGTTTTTCAATAGACAAACCATTTTAAAACTGTCCATGTTCTAGCCTGATCATCAAAACCCCCTACCCATGGAGATCGCCCTTACGGTCCTGGCCAACAAGGGACCCACTGCGCCAGGGATCATAAAGCTGCTGGACTGGCAGGACCAGCGTGACAACTACGTCATGGTCCTCGAGTGTCCGTCGCCCTGCGAGAACCTCTGTAGTTTCTTGGAGGGCAACGGAGACCGGCTCAACGAAGGTTTAGTTCGGCACATCATGCGGCAGGCGACGCAGGCGGCTCGCACCTGCTGTCGCCGTGGTGTGTTCCACGGCGACGTGAAGTTGGAGAACTTCATCGTGAGCAAGGACACCCTAGAAGTCAAGTTAATTGACTTCGGGTGTGGGGACCTCATGAGAAAGTCAGCCTACACGACATTGTATGGTATGTATTATCACTCAAATACGCTTTGGTAATGCAACTTGCATATGAGATTGAAATGTCTTTTCTCCAGGCACCATGGAGTACTACCCCCCTGAGTACAGGATCAAGGGCAAGTACCGTGGGAAGCCTGCATTGTCGTGGTCTCTTGGGGTCATCTTGTTCACGATGTTGTGCGGCCGTTTTCCAACTGACAAGGACCTGCGGAAAACCGAACTAAACCTTTGGTCGGAGCCTGGGCTGTCAGAAGGTGAACTCTTTGTTAAAAGATAAATCGTAGAAATGTTCTTCCAGATCAGATATTTTCAGATCGCTTTTGTGTTTTTGTGTTCAGACTGCTGCCGTTTGATCTGCAGCCTCCTGCAGCCTAGACCGAAGCGGCGGCTCCGTCTGGGGAAGATCCTCTGCCACGACTGGTTTAAGGTACCGAGTCTAAGATCATCCAGTTTTTACACATTTGCTTTAGTTGTTCATTTTGTTTTACGAAGTGTAGTGTATTTGCCAATGTTTTGTGTTTTGATTCAGGTCTCCGTCTAAGTCGTGGAAGAAGTCCTCCAGCCCCAGAAGTCTCCGAAGTCTCCTGTCAGCTTTGCGTCTTGCGGGCTGGCAGGAAGGCTTTCCATCCCTCCGGTAGCCTTTGCGTCTTGCGGGGTCCGGCGGGCCGTGGTTGCGTCTTGCGCCATGGCCTGAAGCAGCAGTACTAGCGTCTTGCGGTACTGCTCGCTTGGATATGTGGATATATGTATATAGTCTTTTGAGAGAGGTGAGATCTTCATAAAAAAAAAAAGAAGTCTATTTAGATCTTACCAACTAAGTAAACAGCACAAATCTAAAGGCTCTGAGTCATAATCAGATGTTGCTTCTATGTTTTTGCACAGAATGCTGCCGATTGAATCTCCTCCACCAAGCGGCGGCTCGTTCTGGGGAATATCTTTTAACAGGACTGGCATAAGGTACCGAGCCTAAGTTCAAACAGTTTTTACACATTTAGCTGTTAATTTTGAATAGGAAGAAATAACATAGTTAAGTGTAATGTATTTAGGTGAATGCTTTGCATTCTGTTCTGTTTCAGTCGTGGAAAACCTCCAACCCCAGACGTCTCCAAAGTCTCCTGTCAGCTTTGCGTCTTGCGGGCTGGCAGGAAGGCTTTCCATCCCTCCAGAAGCTTCAGTGCCTTGCGGGGTCCGGCAGGCCATGGTTGCGTCTTGCGCCATGGCCTGAAGCAGCAGAACTTGTGTCTGGCAGTTCTGCTCGCTTGGGGATGTGCGTGTTCCTGTCCCATCACTGCTTCCACAACTTGACTGCATCAGTCCAGGCGGTTCCTATCTCATCTGGACTGCTCACAAAAAGTACCAGCCATGGCCAGTCCTTGTCTCAGAGCTCCACTGCACTGGTTCCTCAGTAGATCCTCTCATGGCCACCCTAAAGCCAAAACTTTGATGTCCCAGAGGTTCCTGCTGTGGTGCTCCAGGTCTCCCAATTTTGCTGCCCTGGTACCAGAACGTCCTGTAGTGGCTGCCTGATCTTTAAGCTTCTTCTCATAACCGCACACTCTCAAAAGCTTGACAGTGAAGTCCCTGCAAAGTCAGCTGGGTCCAAGAGGTTCTTGTAATGACCACTGAAACAGATTCATGCCACGGTCCATTCTCAGATGGCTGTACGCCCACGGGTCCCAAAAGTTTCTGTAATGGCTGCATCGCATGGCTGTCCCAAACTCAACAACAAATATGTTCTGAGTAACCACCTTTTCCAGTACTCTCGGCTGCACCAATACAAGAGGTCCCAAAAAGTTCCTGCCAAAAACAGCTCAAAGGTTCCTGCAACGGCTGCCCAGATGTTGAGCTTGGGTCCCACAGGCTCCTCTCATGCCTGTCCCAGCAGTGCCAGAGCTCCTTGGCTGCCCTAGTACCAGAATTCCCTTTCGTGTTCCAATCATGAAAGGAGTACAAATAAAGAGAATGTTGTTAATACCTTATGATATATCTTTTCTTGAGTTAAAAAAAATAATAATAATAATCTGACAATGTTCTAAAAATGTTTTTGCATTATTTGCTCATATCTGTTGTTTATTTGTAATAGAGTATAGAATATAGAAGTAAGTAATAGTATATAGAAGAAAGTAATAGAATATACTTTTTTTTCCAGGTCACTGCATAAAGACGTGGTTCCAGTGCTCCTGTATCAGCAGCCCTGGGACCAGAGTTCCCTGTCCTGTCATGGAAGGAGTTTACTTAATTTGAAAATTAAATTAATAAATTAGTTTATATTTATGGTAAGTTGGTAAGTGCCTTTGACTGTGGTTGTGGTTTGAGTTAAGTGCTAACAGAAGAGGTAAGTTCAACTGATTTATGAAGATATAAAGGGTCTCACAAGATTAGATGCACAGTGAGTGATTGCTGAAAAGTGACTTTGAACCTCAGTGCTCCTTTCTTGTTCGCCCTAGAGAACAGGAGGGAACATAATATCAGGTAACAAAGTTAAATTCCTTTAAAATCTATTACAAAAAAAAATAAGTTATAAGTTTACATACACCTTGCTGAATCTGCAAAATGTTAATTATTTTTTAGCAATATAAGAGTGATCATACAAAATGCATGTTCTTTTTTTTTATTTAGTACTGACCTGAATAAGATATTTCACATAAAAGATGGTTACATATAGTCCACAGGAGAAAATAATAGTTAACACCCCTTTCAAAAGTTTACACACTTGATTCTTAATATTGTGCTGTTACCTGAATTATCCACATCTGTTTTTTGTTTTGTTTTTTTTTGTGATAGTTGGTTTTTCAGCATTTTTGTGTATTTTAACCCTTATAAACAATGATTGCATGATTTTGAGATCCATATTTTCACACTGAGTAAACTCATATGCAATTATTACAGAAGGTTCAGAAGTAAACACAATGCATTAAGAGCCAGGGGGTGAAAACTTTTGAACAGAATGAAGACGTACATTTTTCCTACATATCTTTTTTTTTTTTTTCATTTAGTACTGCCCTTCAGAAGCTACAGAAAATAGATTACATTACTGATGAACAGCGGGCAGTTTAACTATTCAGGACAAACAAGGGACTCATGAACAACTATTACTAAAAAAAACACACCTATGGATCACTCAGGTAACAACACAGTATCAATAACCAAGTGTATGTAAATTTTTGAACAGGGTCATTTTTATAAATTCATTTTTTTTTTCTTTTGTGGACTAAATGTAATCTTTCATATGAAATATTGTATTCAGGTCAGTACTGAATAAAACAATAAAATAATGCATTATGGTAAAATAATTAACATTTTGCAGATTCTGTAATGTGTATGTAAACTTTTGACTTTATATAGGCTATGGCAGAAAAAAAAGATGTACTATTCAATTTTTATTTGCCCTTAATATTGAAGTTGTATCATACTCTATGTAAATGAAGTGAATTTGTGTAGGTTATTTATTTATGTATGTATTTATTTATTTTTATACTACTGTAATGGCTTATGTTCAGTTATCAATTAATCTCTGTTAAACACTTTTTTCACGTCAAAGGAAGAAAAACAGCTTGTATTTTATACTGGGGAAAAGATTAAAAGGTGAAAAAAGATTATTTTATATCTGTCTTCCGTAATTTTTAGTAATTTGCTACACCCTATAAATATTTTTTATTATGACTGCATCTGTGTTACTCTATTTTACAGGGTTAAAATTATGTTCATGTACTCCAGAAGGTGGCGATAGAGAAGCATCTCTCCTCCAGGAGTACCTCCACCAGGCCCGTACAAGACTTTTATCACTTATCACTTTTATCCGTTATCACAATGTGAATGACATGCGTATGGTGTAAGCTTAAAATACAATCGCCATCATTTCTTTCAGATATTTTATTTTTATCCTCACATTTTTATCCTTATAGAGGTATGGCTAAACGTTTGTTTAATATTGTACTATAGTTAATAAAAACAAAAAAAAGATAAAAGACTGATTTTCAGATTAGACCATAATAGTTTATTTAACCTTTTTATGTTGTCGTTATGTGAATGCCCTGTGCATTTTCAAAAATGCAAAATAAATAAAGGAAAAGTACATAAATGTGAAACTAATAATAAGCTACATGATGTAATAACTACTCATGCATTCATGCAACAAGCTGAATAAATGAACGCTTTGCTGAATCTACCCACTTCTGTGTATTTTGATTCTTCTGCCGTATGCATTTGTAAATTCAAGCGAAACTTCCTGAGTTCGCGTGATATAAAATGTACTGTACATTTACATAGAGTGGGGGTGGGGGAGTTTCGTCCAATCAGACTAATTTCATGTTAACTGATGATAATACATCATTACCTTCTGCCCAAACTAAACGTATCATTTCATTGATAAACACCATAATTTCCACCCAAAATATTTACATGTTTATTTTATTCACAATTAGATTTATAGACCGCAGGAGAATGGGGTCTAGTTGTCATCAGTTATGAGATTTTGAGTCAAAAGTCCAGTTACACAAATGTGACCCTGGACCACAAAACCAGTCATATGGGTCAGTTTTTCCACTGATGTATGGTTTGTGGTTTAGATATTTGGCCGAGATACAACTATTTAAACAATTGGAATCTGGGGGTGCAAAAAAATCTAAATATTGAGAAAATCGCCTGTAAAGTTGTCCAAATGAAATTCTTAGCAATGTATATTACTAATTAAAAATTAGGTTTTGATAGATTTACGATAGGAAATTTACCAGATATTTCATGGAACATGATCTTTACTTAATACCCTAATGATTGCTACAAATAGGCCTGGTTTTGTGGTCCAGAGTCACAAATGCATGTTTTCTCTAGCGGTTAGTTTACATACATAGTATACATTGTCAATAATGATTAAAAAAAAAAAGTAGTAAGTTGTTTTAAAATGTATGCATATTATTAGTTTTTTAAACAATGATTTTGTGCTTTGCTACGTTTTACATTTATGTTTCGTGAACTGTTTTACTTCTTATATTCTGCTAAGAACCTGTTACGACAGATTCCCACGTAAACAACGTGAAAACGTGCCCCGCTATCGTACAAACTATTGGCTTATCTTTCCCTCCACCCAGGCATTAACAGTGCAAAAAAATCAGTAGGTTTTATTTAATATTATTTTATTTTATTTTATTTTATTTTAATTCTTTTACATTTTACATTTTTGTAGTCAACACTTTAAGGTTTGTATCTACAGAAACCTTTAAAAATAATCCTACACTGAGGCATTAAAAGTTTGACGACTCATCTAACCTAGCTATACTCTTTATTAAGTTTCCATGATTTTAATTTTAAGTTAAACAGCTCTTTTTTGGTTCAGCTTGAATCTCCAATGCTTATCGCATGAATGATCTCGACGCCAGATTGATGCATATTGGATGAAGTTAATTGAGGAGAAGTGTGACAGTGGGAGGGGTTGCCAACCCGCAGTTCATTCACTGCATGCGCCCCGGACAGGTTAAATACCCCTCCCCTGACGCGCACTCGGGCACTCTCGAGTAAACCCTCAGAGACGAGCACACTCAGCGGGTCTGATCGGGGAAACTCATGTTTCTAGAGGGAGAACGGATTATGAACGCGTTCGGGCAGCAGCCGTCGAGCCAGCAGACCAGTCCTCTCCAGCACCACAACGCGCAGGACATCCTGGACATGACCGTGTACTGCGACACCAACTTCAGCATGTACCAACAGAACCTCCACCATCACCACCACCACGCGCAGAGGCCACCTGCGCATCCGTCCAGCTACGGACTCGGCGAATACACCTCAGCCACAACCAACCCGTACCTGTGGATGAACAGCCCGGGTATCACCTCATCTCCGTATCTCTCGGGCCCGAACGGAGGCTCTTACATTCAGTCAGGATTTGGATCGAACCAGCGGCAGTTTCTTCCTCCGCCCACGGGCTTCGGAAGCGCAGATCTCGGGTGGCTGTCCATTTCAAGTCAGCAAGAACTTTTCAAAATGGTTAGACCGCCTTATTCCTATTCAGCGCTGATTGCGATGGCTATCCAGAACGCGCAGGATAAGAAACTGACGCTCAGTCAGATTTATCAATATGTTGCGGACAACTTTCCTTTTTATAAGAAAAGCAAAGCCGGATGGCAGAACTCCATAAGACACAATCTGTCCCTGAACGACTGCTTCAAGAAAGTCGCACGGGATGAGGATGACCCTGGTAAGTTGAAGTATTTTTTATTCATAGATCAAAAAGTAGTATTTCGACTGCGTAATTACGCGTTCGATTTCAGTGCAATGCTAATATGTTTCCCTGTTTGTTTTTTAAGGTAAAGGAAATTACTGGACTTTGGACCCCAACTGCGAGAAAATGTTCGACAACGGCAACTTCAGAAGGAAGAGAAAGAGAAGAGCTGACGGAAACGCAAGCACCCTGTCGGTAAAATCCGAGGACGCGCTCAAATTGGCGGACACGGCGAGTCTGATGAGCGCGTCCCCGCAGAGCCTGCAAAACTCTCCCACCTCTAGCGAACCCAAATCGTCCCCTTCACCGTCCGCAGAGCACAGCCCGTGTTTTAACAACTTTATCGGCAACATGAACTCGATAATGGCTGGAAACAGCAACGGGATCAGAAGCAGAGACGTCAGTTCTGGACACTTGGGGGATTTTACACATGGCATGTCTGGACATGAAATTGCCCCTCCATCAGAACCAGGTCACCTCAACACTAACAGACTCAACTACTATTCAGCATCCCATAACAACAGTGGCTTGAGCAACTCGCTCTCCAACCATTTCAGTGTCAATAATCTTATATACAACAGGGACGGAACAGAAGTTTAGAGTTTGTGAACTTCTAATGTGCTCTGTGAGTACATGGACAATCTATTCTTATTGATTCTTCATTCTCATTCAGACTGTCTGGTGTTTTGGAACGCATCAGCAAGTGTGCTTGCAAATTTCATCATTTACATTTATTCTGCTTGAATAAATGCTAACTGTGATACTTAACATGTCCACACATGTCTGTTTCCTACTAGGCCACCATAACAAGTGCCTTCTGATTTTTGTAGAGCAAATGTAGATATATTTTATTTAAACTGAATGTTTTGGATTTGTAAATAAACATGCATATATCTGAAATGCCTATAGCATCGATTTCTGTTTATTTGCTGTTTATATGCATGATGTTTTCCCATTATCTGCTCAATGGCACAACAAACACAAACACCTAGTGCATCTAACTGTGTTCCCACGCGATCAGCGGGTGGCCGCAAGAGATGCACAAAACTGTAACCGCAATTAAGACATGTTTGCATGTTTATGTAGTCTGTTTACAGGCGCTCGCAATTATATATAGTTTGTTTGTGGATGGCTGCAATCAAACAGGCAGTTTACTGACAACTTTTAATTAGCTTTTGCAAGTACAGTTTAGTTTTAAACACAAGCATTGAAAGATCAGATTACACTTGAAATCTTGAGTCAAACTGTATGCGCTTTAGATGAGTCCCTAAATTTCAAGGTTAACCAGCGCCCGTCTTTCTTTTTCCATAAAAGCTCAACTCCAGCAAACATATTGAGTTGACAATTATTTATCAAAAGAATTTCAGGTTTAATCGAGCGTTTGAATTAATCCGTGCCCCCGCTGTGTCCTCTCCTAATTGCTTTCTGCAAAAAGCCAGACACATTTAACTCTTCAATGTCCTCATTATCTCTGGGAAGTTTTTCAGCCTGTTTATTTACTGTACAAGCTCTGGTGTTGAATGGCACTGACTCAATTGGGCGATGGGTAAATAGCCTTATATGATCCACCGGTTCATCTAGAGATTCAGCTTTGCTGTCTACTATTAACTCATATCCAGTCTGAGCTGCATGAAAACAGTAGGTGAGACTGAGACATTTTCCGCTTGTCGCTTTGCATGCAGCTGATTTCGACAAGTCATCGCAGCTTCATATCTGGAGAGTTCGAAAGTTCAGCGTTTTGTCTGGGAGCTTTTATTTACACTCTGCTTATTTGATGGTGTATGGAAAAAAAAACAAATTTTACTTTAAGTCTGAAACTTGTAACTACAGTTGAAGTCAAAAGTTTATATACACCTTGCAGAATCTGCAAATTGTTAATTATTTTAGCAAAATGCATGTTATTTTTTATTTTTATCTGACCTGTATAAGATATTTCAAATAAAAGACGTTCACATATAGTCCACAAGAAAATACAATAGTTGATTTTATAAAAATGACCCTGTTCAAAAGTTTACATACGCTTGATTCTTAATACTGTGGTGTTACTTGAATGATCCACAGCTGTGTTTTTTTGTTTAGTGATAGTTGTTCATGAGTCCCTTGTTTGTCCTGAACAGTTAAACTACCTGCTGTTCTTCAGAAAAAATCCTTCAGGTCCCACAAATTATTTGGTTTTTCAGCATTTTGTGTATTTGAACCCCTTCCAACAGTGACTGTATGATTTTGAGATCCATCTTTTCACACTGAGGACAACTGAGGGACGCATATGCAACTATTACAGAAGGTTCAAACGCTCACTGATGCTCCAGAAGGAAAAAATCATGCATTAAGAGCCAGGGGTGAAAACTTTTGAAATTTAATGTTTTGGCCTAAATGTAACATTTTGTCTTATTTGAAACATGTAAGTATCTTCTGTAGCCTCTGAAGGGCAGTATTAAATAAAAAAATATATATGATATTTAGGCAAAATGAGCAAAATGTACACATTTCCATTCTGTTCAAAAGTTTTCATCCCCCAGCTCCTAATGCATGGTTTCTCCTGATGATTTTTCTGAAGAACAGCAGGCAGTTTAACTGTTCAGGACAAACAAGGGACTCATGAGCAACTATCACTAAACAAAAAAACACAGCTGTGGAATCAAGGGGATGTAAAGTTTTGAATGGGTCATTTTTATAAATTCAGCTATTGTTTTCTCTTGTTGACTATATGTAAATGTTTTTTATGTGAAATATCTTATTCAGGTCAGTACTAAATAAAAAATAACATGCATTTTGTATTATCCCTCTTATTTTGCCAAAAGAATTTACATTTTGCAGATTCTGTAAACTTTTGACTTCAACTGTACATCTAAAAATGTAAGAACATCAGAAAAACATTCCATGAACAATGCATAAATTTTGTTTCAGAATGTTACTGAAGACCAGATAATCAAGCAAGTTTTCTATTAAGGCTACTGGAAGGATTTTTGTTCATAATTAAAAAAAAAAAAAAAAAAAAAAAACTTGATGTAAGGTTCACATCATCCTTAACAAAATCTAGTGGTTCTAAGGTTCTTGAGTTGTTAAATGTGACCCTGGATCACAAAAACATTTTTTTTTTTTTTTTTTAAGAATAAATAAGATGTGGTTTGTTAGGATAGGACAATATACAAGAGATACAACTATTTGAAAATCTGGAATCTGAGGGTGCAAAAAAATCTAAATATTGAGAAAATCACCTTTAAACTTGTCCAAATTAAGTTTTTAGCAATGATATTACTAAACAAAAGTTAAGTTTTTATATATTTACGGTGGGAAGTTTACAAAATATTTTCATGGAACATGATCTTTACTTCATATCTTAATGATTTTTGGCATAAAAGAAAAATCTGTAATTTTGACCAATACAATGTATTTTTGGCTATTGCCACAAATATGCCCTTAAGACACTTTTAGTTTTGTGGTTCAGGGTCACATATGGTTCTTTGGAGATTAAGAAAAGTCCATATTTCATATTTTAAATTCTTCAGTTTAACATTTCTGGGTTATTTAAAGCACTTTAAATCCATTTTCTGAACAATTTTTCAATGAATGAAGGTTCCAATATGGAATCAGACTGTAAAACCCCTTTGTCCTACTTTAAATCTTCAAGATTGTGCCACAGGTTAACATGGTTTGTCTGGTTATTTTGGTTCCTGCTCATTCTTATTTCAAAGTCAGTCTACTCCAGGTCCTATATCAAAGGAATAAAATGAAATTAAACACATAAATGCAATACAACTGAATTGGCTCTGTTGTCTGGGATAAAGCAGAACTGACAGGAGATTCGTGTCAATGGTGCTTGAACGCAAACGGATCTGGCATCACTAGAGACACCCTGCTGCTCTCTAGTGAAAACACAGCAAAATGAAAGCACTCAAAGCGCATTTCCCTCAGTGTGTCTTTATTCTAACAAAGGACATTGTTGTTCCACTATTGCAGGATAGATTCTCATAGTGACAATATATATGTGGTGAAAAGAACGTGCAATTGCAATGGACATAAATAAGATCAAATGACATGCAATTAGCCGTATTAATGTATAAAACACTATAAGGGTCAATAACAAATAAGAAATGATTGAATCTGATGAAAAACTGATGAAAAAGTTATCTTAGTTTAGACTAAAAGTTTTGGTTAAGAAATGTATTCATTGAAATAAATGTCTATATTTCTCAAGATGTGTGAGAAATATAGGCTAAGTCGAGTAAGCAATTTTTAATATTATTAAGTTATTTTCATGTTATGGTTGTTAGCGTCTATGTTAGTATGTTAGCGCTAGTTTTCTGGCCATGTAATATATTTATTTATTTATTCTTTTTTTTTTTTTAAAACGAAACAGCATCACTGACCCCAAAACGACAAAAATAAATAGCCTAGCCTAATAAAAAAAAAAAAAATTCCCCTTGTAGTCATGACGCATTTCTAAATGTACAAGTGGAACTGTACGATTTTAGTTCAAGTAACAAAAATAACTGTTAATCCTCATCATCTCTGGTTTCTGTCCATTTAGTACGGTCTTTTTGCATTAATTATTTTGCAAACTGACGGGTCCTGTGAAAACTCTTTGCACATAGATACTGACGTCATCAGGCATCGATACCTCACGCTAGCCGATGCGAAAATAGCAATATGAAATCGCTAATGCTAATGTGACATGAAGAAAGTTTGTAGTCTACATACAACATGTTCGTACAGGTAGGCTTATCATGGTTTACCTACCTCAGATTCTATAATTTCTGTCAACATCAATCTTTTTTTTTATTTCCAACAGTCGTTTTGTATGCTAGTTTCAAACGTACAGTTTAAAACGGTGGCAGATTATGGTGATTTCTTGCGAGTTCTGTCCTTTCACCTCAAATCTGAGCAAGCTGTCATCATATTTTTCAGGTTAGGTGTCTAGCAAGTTGCTAATGAAAGTCGATAGTAGCCAGGTTTGTCATAGTATTAGAGCAAGTTGTCACGTGTTTAAAATGACTTAATACAATATTGGTTGGTCAAATCAATTTTTATTTGTTTATGGTTTAAATTACGTTATAAGTTTATATATATATATATATACACATACATATATATATAAACTTATAACGTAATTTAAACCATAAACAAATAAAAATTGATTTTTAATGGCAGATTCCACTGTGACAACTTACTCCACTTAGTGTAACATGAACATGAACTGTATTCTTTTTTGTTAAATTGTTGTAGTGTTCAAATTATTATTATTATATGTTTTGGGGGAGATTTATATAATTGGTGCATTTAATAATTTATGTTATTGTTTGACTTCTCTTTATTCTTGCATTTAAAAGACTACCAGTCAGTTTTTTATTTAAAGTTTAAAGAATTTGAGTATAAAAAGTCTCTTTTGCTCACCAAGCCTACATTTATTTGATCCAAAGTACAGCAAAAACAAATTTTGAAGTATTTTTACTATTTAAAATAAGTGTTTTCTATTTGAATGTTTTAAAATGTAATTTATTCATGTGATTTCAAAGGTGAATTTTTAGCATCATTACTCCAGTCACATGATCCTTCAGAAATCATTCTAATATTATAATTTGCTGCTCAAAACATGTATTATTATTAGTATTATTATTAGTATGTTGAAAACAGTAGAGTAGTTTTTTTTTTCAGGCTTCTTAGATGAATAGAAAGCAAAGTGATAAAAAGTGATAGTATTAATAATCTAAATTAATGATCTCATTTGAACAGCAAATCAGCATATATATCAGCATAAATTCAGCTTTGATCACAGGTATAAATGAAATATCAAAATATATTCAAATAGAAAGCAGTTAATTTAAACAGTAAAATATTTCACAATATTTACTGCTTTTGCTGTATTTTAACTTGGTGAGCAGAAGAAAATTCTCCAAAAAAACATTAAAAATCTTTGTCATTATTATTATTATTATGTTATTGTAAATTATACAAATATTTTTCAATATTGCTGCTTTTTCTGTATTTTGGAACAAATAAATGCAGGCTTGATGAGCATAAGAGGATTCTTTAAAAACATTAAAAATCCTACTGTTCAAAAACTTTTGACTGGTTGTGTAAATAGTCAGAATTTGTGCATTTTTTAATTTTCTTGACTTTCACCATTATGTGTCATGTAGTAAATCATGAATATTTTCCCCACAGATAGACACTTCAGGTATGCTGAAGGTCCAGACTGACCACAGGGCCCCTGGGGGCCCTTCACCTTTCCCATCTCCCAGGTGCCAGGCTCCTGTATGTGAGGTGAGGATGCCCTGGGGCAGGGATTGGCCAGCATGCCTCTCTGTGGGAGTCTCAAAGAGCGTTGATGTTCTTCTAGTTCTCCTCCTGTGAGGAAAAACCATAATGAGCAGTTTAAACTCTAGCTAAACTAGAGCTTCATCATTACACACGCTGTTGAGACTTCAGTGCAAGAGGTTTGACTAAGATCATTCTAATCTAATCCAATCTGATAATCTGATCTAATCTAATCTAATCCTGTTTTCCCAGAGCAGGAAGAGGAAATATCACTTTCTACTGACATCTGACACCTAATCCTTGCACAAGAATCCCGGGAAAAGGGCGTTATTTAAGGTAAGGGGTTTGTGGAACTGGAAATCATGCATCGATTAATTCAAATCAATACATTTCTGGTAGAATGTGGGAAAATGTTATTGTTTCAGTGGCTTCATGATTTTTAATGGTCAGAAAGTTCACAGATCAGGTGCTAAGCGTGGCTTTGTAAAGATAAACAGAGTTTGAGGAGTCGTGTTACTGATAAGACTCGGCCTGAGGAAGTGCAGTCACTCAGCGACTCACAGATTGAGACTGAACTGATGAGTTACTGGAGGATAGTGTTGCACTCTGGGACGTGTGAAACACCATTGCCATTAGCCGACAGATGCTTTTACCTGTTAGGGACATAGGAACAGGAAAAAGTATATCCTAGGTCAAGACAAAGACTTTGAGATAGTTATTCTGGACTAAACCTGTTGACTTGCATTTATAGGAATTCAGTCAATGAAATGTACTAAATATAAATGCACTAGCAGTTAGTTGAATTTATTTCATATTAAATCTGTTTATTTAATTGGTCAAAATATATGTGAACCCTTTTAGTGTATGGTTAAAAAAATATATAGTTTTAGAATATACTTATTAAACAGTTTTGATTGACTTTATTATAAAACATTTAATAAATATGTTTTATCTTATACTCATTCTCTTTGATGACTTTTCTATATTTTAGAGTAATATTGAATCTATTTATTTTATTTATTTAATATGAAATCTATGTGAACTCCTCCTGTATGGTTTGAAAAGAAAAGAAAAATATAGTTTTAAACTATTTTTATACTTATTAAACAGTTTTGATTGACTTTTTTATAAAACATTTTACAAATATGTTTTATTTTATACTCATTCTTTTTTTCTTTACTATTTTCTATATTTTAGATTAATATTAAATTGATTTATTTAATTTATTTAATATTAAATTGATTTATTTAATTGGTCAGAATATATGTGAACTCCTTCAGAGAATATGGTTTACTTATTAAACAGTTTTAATTGATTGTATTATAAACCATTTTGGAAATTTGTTTTATTTTTTATATATATATATATATATATATATATTAAAGTTCATTATTAAATTAAAATTATACTAATTTTTTTATATAGCTTAAAATATGTTTATTATGTTAAGGAATTGGATGTTCTATTATATATTGGATATAATAAAAATCTTGAAAATATTAATATAGTTATATTGTTGTTGTAAATATTAATATTATGTAATTTTTATATAAACAAATATAGTTCTTAATAAAGTAATTATAAAATATAAAATATTTATAATAAGAAATCATTCAAAATGCTTAATAATAAAATTCCTACAATTTTTATTTGTATAAGGCTAATCCGAATCATATCAGCATACTTCATTAGAACTTATTCAGTTGCGTTAATAGACTCCCTGAAGTCAATGTAGATGATAAATTATTACTAAAACATGAATATTAAGACTTTATAAAGATTAAAATGTGTGTATGATTTCATGACCTCAATGGAAACACCTGACTTGATCGTTTTATCTTGCATTTGATGCATGAACATGATACTGTTACTGCGCAGTCAGCTCTATCAAAACAGACCCATAACTTACAGTAGTCATCCTACGGTCTGTTCATCACTGTCAAACCCATAATACAGTAAATGTTGTGTCTGGATCCTGGGCAACGTGTCCAGCCTCGTAACCCAGCTTTATCACCAAACGAACGCGCAATATGAAAACCGACCCCGTCTGACCTGGAGAACATGATAGTTCAGACACTTATTCTGTCTTCATCCAACCTGACGTTCAACATCTGCTTGTACCAGTCAGCGGGAATTAGGAGGCTAATATCTCATATCGCATATCGAGATCTCTGGAGGAAGTTAAATATTTAAGGCCGCAACACGCGGCTGGGAACATCGGGCTCCTCGCAGCTCTGTGAAAAAACTTGAAGCATACATTTGATATCTGAGGATAATGCTCATCCACTGGCATGACTCTGGGATGGTTTCGTCAGACTCCTTACTGGGCCCATAAAAGAGGTAATGTATGGGCTGATAATGGCATGAGATCCAGAGAAAGGCCTGGCAGCCTCCATATGGATGCGTTTATATAGAGCTCTCGTATAAGCTCTCTGAGCTGTCAGCACTTGACATGCAAAATGATTTAGGAGGGTTTCAGCCACTGTGTTGGGAATATTGGTGTGTGATGGAACTGATATATGGCTACTGGAAAATACTGTGTGCACTGGATGAAAAAATGGCTGTGGTAAAAGGCAGTTTCAAGGTATTTTCACACCTTCATGCTGAGCTCTTCAGCGTTTTGCTGTGGAAAGCACTTTATTTTATTTGATTGATTGTGATGAGTATAAAGTCTGCATTGACTGTATTACAGCCGTGAGAGAAGTTGTTCACTCTGTCATTTATTTTATAATCATTTTGGGACAGGAACATGATTCATTCAGTGATGCATGATAGCCAAAGCCTATTAATTTTTGGTAAAACTTTATAATAAGGTCTCATTTGTTTCATTAGTTATTGCATCAAAGGAACAGTTTGCCCAAAAATGAATATTAGCTTACAATTATTAATTAGAATTGGAAAAATGTAGCATTCTGTCGAAAAATTAGTTTATTTAATTAATGTATGTGAATATAGTTTTAGAATATTTTTGTACTTATTAAACAGTTTTGATTTACTTTTTTATAAAACATCTTAGAAATATGTTTTATCTTATACTCATTGTGTTTGATGACTATTTTCTATATTTTAGAATAATATTAAATATATATATATATATATATATGTACTACTATATTGTATTATATACTAATGAATGTAATAGATAGTAAATAAATGTGTAATGCTTTTTGCTTATTAAATAGTTTTTTCATTAAAAGTTCATTATAAAATTAAAATTATAATAATATTTTTGTATAATAGCTCAAAATATGTTTATATATATATATATATATATATATAAATAAAAGGAATTGGATGTTCTATTATATATGTTCTATCTATATTAATATTATGTAATATTTTATATAAACAAATATCCTCTGTCCACTGTAGTGAATGGGTGCCGTCAGAATGAGAGTCAAAGCAGCTGATAAAAACATCACAATAATCCACAAGTAATCCACATCACTCCAGTCCATCAATAAACATCTTGTGAAGCCAAAAGCTGCGTGTATGTAAAAAAATGTTTGTGATCAGAGTTACAATTTTCAATTTGTGCATGATAAAATATGCAGAAATATCTCCTAAACTTACACTTAAGTACCAGAATATCATGAAAAATGCTAAAAAAAAAAAGAGATTTTACATATTAACATGCAGTAATTAATTACTTTGAAACCTCTTAGCAATTCATTAAAAACAGCTTAGAAATCACACAGAAGCTTCATTAACTTGTGTGTGTCAAAAAGTTTTCAAATGCAGTCTGTCAAGTGTAACTGTGAAAGGTCAGTCCTCACATCCATGTATCATATTCACTGCTCTTAGACACCTGAGTGTATTTTGACAGTCCTTTTGAGGACATGTCTTAGTGCAGACATCATTTTTCTGTGGCCTGTGTCAGAATACACTGAGAGAGATTTGTACTGCACAAAAAGATCTGAATGGGTGGTGAGTTTAATTGAAGACCTGTAGAGAAGTCAGTTCACCCCACTGAGACATCCTTATTAGGTTAATGTTGATGTATCTGTAGGTGTATTGAGGGCAAATCTCATGAAACTTGTCTACTAAACTAAACTAAACTAAACTAAACTAAAATAAAAAATTAAACCTGTATTGTTCTTATGAATATAGTTTGAAAAAAATATAAATACATAATATACATAAGATTTTTTTTTTATCATGGTAGTCTTTATGTAAATTTAATTTATGCTTATTTATTTAGTAATTTTTATCATTAAAATAAATCTTACTGTATTAATTTAAAAATCATATTTATATAATATAAACACTGTAATACAATACTTATTATCTAATCAGAATTAAAGAAAATAATATGAATTTGGAGATTTAATATAAGATTTAATTGTAATTTGCAAAAAAAAGTAAGAAAAAATTGTTAGTTCTAAAATATACTTATATATAGTAAACATATTTTAGGTCTGATTAGATAAATAGTTTGTATTATTAAATAAGTCAGAATATGTTATTAAATTATTTATTAATTATGAATAATTAAATATTAATATTATTTTAGACAAATATATTATTAAATAAGTCTGAATATTTTATTGTATAATTTAGTATTATTACTAATAAGATAATAATATTTTATTGATTATTTTGGACTGAAATGGATATGGTTTTTGTGAGATTCATTTTTGTAATATACGTTTTTTTAAATAAAATTAATTTAGAGATTTAATATAATATTTAATATGTAAGTATTAAAAAAAGGAAATATTGAAGTATATATATATAAACATTTTAGATCTAATTATATATATATATATATAATTAAATAATTTATTATTATTAATAATAAAATATTAATATATACTATTATTTGTTATGTTGTCTTTGAATTAGGGGGTGAAATGTTTTTGTGAGATTCATTTTTGTGTTATTGTTTTTTTTTTACTGTATTACATTTTTTAAGAATATGTATATAATATAAACACTAATTCACATTAATTCTCTAAATTCATATGGATATGTTTTTTGTGAGATTTATTTTATATTTCTATATTTTTTTATTTATATTTATTATTTAATTTTACTTGTATATACAATTTAATAATAAATAATAAAGAAAAAGTAAACATTTTAGTTCTTAAATATACATACATATAGGGTGAAATGGATTTGTTTTTTGTGAGATTCATTTTTGTATTCTACTTTTTTTCTTGCATACATTAATGAATATATGAACTATATGACTATATAACTAAATGACTATAAAGAATTTTCTGTAGAAATAGTATGTGCCAATTAAATAAATGACAGTATACAGACATTCAAATATGACCTAGGTAGTGCTTTTAACATGATGCATGTGTCGATCATGTAATCAACATCACATATTATGCAGATGTTTGCTTAGCTATCAAAATGGTGATACTGCATAGATTTCTGCTGTTTTTATACACAGCTAGCCTAACCCTAACAAATGTATTTATTTACAATTTATTTACGATGAGTATTTTTATTTTATAATTTTGCTAAATCTGTATTCTTGTACAATTTTAACAAGATTTTGCAGGATTTTGTCAGCTTTAGCTCACTCTGGGTACAAATTTGTCCCCAAAATATGTTTAAGTAGGTATACAGACACACATAGATGTCATGTTCCCATTGTCTTAACTGCATTCCAGTGCTCTTCCACACAGGTAGAATAAGACCTCCACCCCCAAACCTTTCCCTTAATGCCATGCATCAGTCTGCGAGTGTTGTGTCCTCTGCCGGCCCGTGTAAGCCTTAGATGATCCATTGCTGAGGGGACTAAGTGATACCCTTTCAAAAGAGGCCAGACATGCCTCTACCACACCACACCCTTTGTGTTCGGGACTAATCCAGCCTGCACTTCAAGGCTGGGCCGGACTTCAGAGGAATCCGCTATCAATCTAAAGAAGAGAAGAAAGAGCCTTAAATGAGAGAGTGACCCCCCCACTCCCTCAGTGAATTACTGTGATAAGGTGCTCATCCTCATAACACTCATTATTATATATTTGGTGAAGATCCTCCTGTGGTCGACATCAAAGGGCTTGCAAAATCTGCAGATAAACACATTTTTTTAAGGGTGGTTTTACATTTGAGGAACCAAAAGTGAAAAAGAGCCCAGTTCTATTTGCATTCACATTGTTCTATCATAGTTTACATATAGGAACTTTAAAAAATGGCATTATTATTTGATCCAAAAATTGTTAAATATTATTACAGTTTAAAATAACTGTTTTCTATTTAAATATATTTAAAAATATAATTTATTCCTGTGACGCAACGCTGAATTTTCAGCATCATTACTCTAGTCTTTAGTGTCACATGATCCTTCAGAAATCATTTTGATTGGCTGATTTGCCGCTTAAGAAGCATTTATTGTTATTATTATAAATATTGAAAAAAAGCTGTTCTGATCAAGTTTTGTGAAAACTATACTACATCTTTTTTCAGTATTCTTTGATAAATAGAAAGTTCAAAGAAACAGCCTTTATTTCAAATAGAAATACTTTACATTAATAATGTCTTTACTGTCGCTTTTGATTAGTTAAATGTGTCCTTGCTGAATAAAAACATTAACTTTGAACAATTTAAAAAATGTTAGTTCAAAACTCTTAATGACCCAATTTTTTTAGTTTAATTTTAAATTAATGAAATAATGTTCTTTTTCTTCTTACTGTTATTATTTTAAAAAATGTGATTTTTTTTATATAATTTATTTTTGTTGTAATTTTTGACTAAAAAAAGAAAAAAATTGAAATGAAAAAGGAAAAGAAAAAAATGCATTCCTGTCACTTTTTTATCAAATTAATGTGTCCTTGCTGAATTAAAAAAATAAATAATAATAGAAAAAAATCTTTAAGACCACATTTTTATAGTGTAATTGTAATTATTAAAATGTTTCTTTTTTTCTTCTTACTATTATTTTGTAAATTAGATTTTTGTTATATAATTTATTTTTATTATATATTTTTTTTGACTGAAAAAAAGATAAAAGTTGAAATTAAATGAAAATGAAAAAACAGCTGTGCATTCATGTCACCTTTGATCCAATGATGTGTCCTTGCTGAATAAAATATTAATTTTAAATCATTGAAAAAATGTTAATCAAAAAATCTTAATGATCTACAATTTTATATTGTAATTTTCAATTATTAAAATTGTTATTTTTTTCTTCTTACTATTATTTTGAAAATGTGATTTTTGTTATTTCATTTATTTTTTGTTGTATGTTTTTTATTTTTGACTGAAAAATAAAAAAAGTTTAAATGAAAAAGAAAAAACTATGAATTCCTGTCACTTTTGATCAAATTAATGTGTCCTTGCTTAATAAAAATAACAAAATTAATAATTTTAAAAATGTTAATTAAAAACTCTTAATGACACACATTTTTTATAGTATCATTTTTAATTAATAAAATAATGCTCTTTTTCTTCTTACAAATAAAATGTGATTTTTTTTTTAATAATTCATATTTGTTGAAATTTTGGATTTTTTTACTAAAAAATAAAGTTGAAATGAAATTAAAAGTAAAAAAAAAAAAACGATGAAAAAAACTATGCATTCCTGTCACTTTCGATCAAATTAATGTGTCCTTGTTAAATACAAATATTAATTTTAAACTATTTTAAAAAATGTTAATTAAAAAGCCTATTAAAATAAAATAATGTTATTTTTCTTTTTACTATTATTATTCTGTGATGTGTTTTTTTTATCATTTATTTTTGTTGTAATTTTATATTTTTGACTGGAAAAAAATTGAAATGGAAAAAAAAAATGCATGTATGTATTGTATGTCATGCAAAGCAATCTGCGATGACCAAAAAGTATTACTAACAGTATTTCAATAGTACTAGAAGTTTTTTACAATCATATACGGTGGGACATAGAAACATACTGAGAAAAATGTGAATGCAAATAAACAATTAAATGCAAAATATGGTTTAAATTCACCCATTTGTTTGTGTGCATCTCTGTGTAACTGTTGCGTGTGTTGTAATGGTTGTTAGGTACACAAAACAACATCACTTCCTGCCGCTCTGGACAGTATGTTGTCATGCGACCACATTCCATTCCCATGACATCATATCGGGCGAGTGAGTGAGTGAGTTGTGAGCGAGAGACGGATGATGTTGACAGCTCATCCACAAACGTTTCGCATGCCCTCACTTCAAATGGGCCACGCTCGGCTTTGATGAGCGGCCTGTTTTTAGCAGCCCAGAAAGAAGCATTATGCACCGGATGAGTGAAGCACAGCAGACTGAAGCTTCAGGTAGTATTGAGTGTGAAGGTTTACCATCCACGAGGAAGACCAGACATAGAGAGGGATGTTGTATGATGAGGAAGAGTGAGAGACGACTAGCATTCTCAGCTGTTGTCTTATAGAGAACCAACCGGTGTTCGATTACTAACACGTCTCCTCATAAAACGGTTTACAGACGTCTCAATCCAAACTAAAGAGATCTGGATTTGCGTCTCCTCATAAAAGGACTTACAATAAAAACTAAGATAAGGTTACACTTTCTTTCCAATTATGCTGTGCATCTCTGCTAATAAAAATACGATGAGTAGAATAACTAAATGATCAAAATTTGTTTTGTTGGTTTGCTGTGAAACTATTGCTCTGCTCCAAAACCTAATACTGAGTCTGAATACTGCCTACAGAGACAGCTGCCTTCTAAGGGAGCATCCTAAATGAACTGGAACCTCATAGGTGATTCATTTGAAAGCTGTATGCAGTGTTATTTTAATATTATGTATACAAAATAACAGTGTTTATTGTAGGGCTGTCGACCGATTAATACAAGTTTGTGTTTATTTAATATATGCGTGTGTACTGTGCATATTTATAATCTATACATAAATACACACGCATGTATATATTAGATAGATAGGTGGATATTTATATTTATATGTAATTTAAATTATAAATATAAATATTTTATAGATAAATATACATTATTCTTAAATTACACATACCTGTGTATTTATATATATATATATATATATATATATATATACTCCTGATGCAATTAATTGCAATTAATCGTTTAACAGCCCTAATTTTCATTTTGGTATTTTTCAGTTTTATATTTTATTTAATAACTAAGTTTTAGTTTAGTCATTTTGTAAAGTGCCTTTGTCATTTATAATACTTTATTTTTAGCTTTTTATTTCAGTTTTAGTTTAAGTAACTTTAGTACTCATTTCTGTTTTTAGTTTTAGTCATTGTATGTGCTTTTGTTGTTTTTATTACTTTTTATTATTTCTTTTTAGTCTCAGTTTCTTTTTAAGTTTAGTTTTAGTAATTTTAGTTTCATTTTATTTTAGTCATTTTATAGTGTTCTTTTGTTGTCTTTTGTACTTTTTATTATTTCTGTTTAGCCTGAGTTTCTTTTTAAGTTTCGTTTTAGTAATTTTAGTACTTATTTTATTTTTCATTTTATTGTATTCTTTTTATTGTTCTTTTTTTCTATTACTTTTTAATATTTCTATTTAGCCTGAATTTTAGTTTAAGCTTAATTTTAGTATTTTAGTTTTTATCTTTATTTTAACTTTTAGTCATTTAGTTATATGCTTTTGTAATTTTTATTACTTTTTAAATTTGTTTTTAAGTTTTAGTTTTAGTATTTTTAGTACTTAATTATTATTTTTTGTTTACTTTTTTCTGTTTAGCTTGAATTTCTTAAGTTGAATTACTTTATTTTAGCTTTAATGTCTTTTTATTTCAGTTTTTAGTTTTAGACACTTTATGTACTTTTGTTTTTATTATTTTTTTATTATTTCTGTTTAGCCTGAGTTTCGTCTTTAGTTTCAGTAAGTGTAGTATGTATTTTAGTTTTAATTTTATTTTAGTCATTTCATTGTATTCTTTTGTTGTTTTTATTACTTTTTTATTATTTTTCTTTATTTTATTTTTTTTGACCGTAGTTTCAGTTATTTTAGTTCTTATTTTAGTTTTTAGGTTTAGTTTTTTATGTGCTTTTGTTGTTTTTATTACTTTTTTATTATTTGTATTTAGCATGAATTAGTTTTAGTCATTTTAGTACTTGTTTCATTTTTATCTTTAGTTTTAGTCATTTTGTTATATGCCTTTGTAATTTTTTATTACTTTTTTATTATTTCTAAATTTTGAATTTGAGTAATTTTAGTACTCTTTTATTGATTTTTTTTTTAAGCTTATTTTCAGTTTATTTTTTTCCAGTTTAGATTGAATTTCTTAAGTCCCATTTCTCATTTTAGTGCAATTTTTAAATGTCCCATTTATATCTTATTTCAAAAAAATTTGAAAAAAAAAAAAAAACAATTTGTCAAAAACAATTTATAATAGTTTTCTATTTAGATAACAATACAATCAAATGGGACATGGGGTAAAATAGTGTTATACTTTGTATTATATATTAGTTGTGAAACAGTATTTTTAATGAGATTGAAATATTTTTATCCATACATTTTTGGTACTGAATGCAATATATGTTACCATGCATTGTAAGATACCAAAACAAGGTTCCCTCTGACAGCGGGAGTGCATCTATGTTGCCTTAAAATCTTCCTATATGCATGTTTTGGACCAGATCACATCATTACCAAGTAAGATATCTCTGTACATTTGTAAGTGTGTTTGTGTCATTGAGGCCCAGCTGTGCTCTCGTTCCTTTGAGGCTGACATGGGAGAGATCTTTTAAAGTCTTGTAGTTGTTTTAACCCCTGCTGCCTCTCAGCAGGTTAAGCCTAACCAAACATTTATCCTGCGGGTCAGCGACACCATTGACAACGCGCTTTAGTCTTTCACTCGGCTCATCCCCACTGTGAGCTACCTGACAGGACCGGCCATGGTCAGAAATACAGCTCATCAAACATCAGCTCCAACCACAGACCAGTTAAACAACAGCTCATTACGTTTGGTAGACCATTAAGGACTGACAGTGGGGTTTTAATGACATTGCTGCCTTTTTTTATTTTTTATCTAGACTTTTTTACTGTCTCTGTATGTTTTTTTAGTCTGTTCATCTGTTGAATAATTAAAGGAATATAAAAACAAAATTATTGATTTATTTTTCTTTTATGCCAAAAATCATTAGGATATTAAGTAAAGATTATGTTTTATATTTATTAATCAAAATGAATAACAATATTGATTGACAAAATGATAAGTTAATTTGGATAAAATTAATCCAAAATAATTTTATGGTAAATAATGAATGCACAAGTGCTTTGGTGCATGAAAAATAAAATAAAATAAAATAAAACAAAACAAAACAAAACAAAACAAAACAAAACATTCCCAGTGGTTATTTGATATTATTATGGTTTTTATTATTATCAGTTTTATTTCTCCTTTATTTATTTATTTTATTTTATTTTATTTTAATAAAATGTTTTTGTTTTTTTTCTCAGTTTTAGTTATTTTAGTATGTCAAGTTACATAAAAATTTGAAAAGTTTCTTTGGTAACTAGCTGAATTTCAATTTTTTTTAAATAAAATAAAATAATTACCAGTGGTTATTAGATATTATTATAGTTTTTATTACTTATTATTTATTATTATTAGTTTTATCTTCCTTTTCCTAATAACAAAAAAATGTTTTTTTATTTGTTTAATTTCGGCAATTAGCTCAAATTCAGGGTTTTTTAAATAAAATAAAATAATTCCCAGTGGTTATTATTATTATTATTATTATTATTACTTATTTTTATTTTTTATTATTATTAGTTTTATTTCTCCTTTTTTGTTTGTATTTTTATAATAATAATTAAAAAATGTATTATTTTATTTCAATTTTAGTTATTTTAGTATATAAAGTTAAAAAAAATGAGAAATGTTTCTTTGGTAACTAGCTGAAATTCAAGTTTTTTTTTTAAATAAATAAAATAATTCCCAGTGGTTATTAGATATTATTATAGTTTTTATTTTATTTTATTTTATTTTTTTATTATTAGTAGTAATTTTATTTCTCCTTTATTATTTGTATTTTTATAATAATAATAAAAAAAAAAAATTGTTATTTTATTTCAGTTTTAGTTATTTTAGTATATCACGTTAAATGAAAATGAGAAATGTTTCTTTGGTAACTGGCTGAAATTCAAATTCAATGTTTGTTTTTTAGTCAACTATAATAACCCAGGATGGCAATGTGTCACACTAATTGTCTCTCTTATGTCATTCATAGGTTCAGTTCCCAAGTAAAAATATCTTTAAAATGTATACGGTGCCCTGAATATCCTCTAAATTATTTTGGATAAAAATATCTGTATTTCTGTGATGTAAAATCAACCTGAGCAGTAAAATAACCAACATAGACTAACCAAACACCGTCAAATCATTTTTTGTAAGAACAGTGAAGGCATTCTTTCTTCGCCAATATGGATTCTTTAGAATTGAACGTCAACTGCATGTTGACAGATCTAACAGCGCTGTATTCTTAAGCGGTGTCTCTGCCCCTCCTTCACTAAATGGAGTAATTATTAGCCGTCATTACCCTGCCCTCTGCCCTGCTGCAACTCAAAGAGAGGCGTCACTATCTGATCACTATGTAAATGCGGTTAGCTGCCTGCAGTAATGGATCAATGGAGCGCTGGACGGCCTGTGTGGGGGAGGCCAGAGACTGTCGGCACTGCCTGTCTGTCTGTTCCCAGCAGGTCCACTGTCCTGCGCGTCTCCGAGGGCGGTGGGCCAGGGCACGTCTACCAGCTCGGAGACTTGGGAGGAAAGCGCTAGAGGGGTTCAGGCCCGGGCTTGTTGGGAGGGCTTGGATTGCTGGGGCCTCTAGCCCCAAATTTGAATGTAAAATGAATGCAAATCTACAATGATTCAAGCAATTCAGCAGAATCCACACTCTTTGATACAAGGGTTTGCAACCCATATGATGGCATTTCATTCTGTAACTAGTGGTTTAAGCGAAGCTAAAAACTGTGTTAATTGCAATTCAGGCAAAGCTGAGTTGGAGCATGGGTATATTTGTAGCATTAGCCAAAAATACATTGTATGGGTCAAAATGATACCAAATCATTTGGATATTAAACAAAGATCATGTTCCATGAAGATATTCTGTGAATTTTTTTGCGCCCTCAGATTCCTGATAGTTGTATCTCGGCTTGATAAATCTCAATTTCCAAAAACTTATTATAACTGGTTTTGTGGTTCAAGGTCACATATAGAACAGAAATAGATTTGTATGACTAATTGTAATAATAATAATAATAATAATAATAATAATAATAATTTATTAAAAATATATGTAACTTAAAGTTTAAAAATAAAAAAAAAATGTTCTCATGACATTGTGCAGGATGTTAAATATATTTCTTATATATCTTATATGTAGTGTATTTTATTATTATTATTATTATTAATAATAATATTAATAATAATAATAATAATAATAGTGTAATATTATCATATACATTTAAAAAATTGGTTTTCATTTTTCATCTGTTAAAATGTAAACATTAAAGATTAAAATGAAACACTTAAAATATATAATATAGAATTAAGTTTAAAAATATGGATTTTCATAAAATAAATTATAAATATATATATATATATATATGTATAAAAATAAATATAAAAAATAACATAGATATTTTTTTATTTACTTTTTATTTAATAAAATAATAAGTGTATATTTTTAATTTCACAATATTTAAATCACACATAAAACACACACACATTTTTTATTATTATTGAAAAAAATTGTTGATCACATTTTAAAAATATCACTTTAAAACTTCATTATTTTGATAGATAATTTGATGAAATGTAAGAGAATTTATGAAATATACAATAAAAATATACAATTATATATAAATCGTCTTTACTAGATTTCTTTTTTACTTTTTAAATATTTTTTTTTATAAAATATAATTTGACTTAAAACAAGCTATAAACTGATTTTTTATTCGATTTTAATAACTTTTTATTTATTAAAATAATATGTTTATTTTTTAAATGGTCAATATTTACTTTTTTTTTTCAATTAAAGAGATATATACACAAACATACACACATTTTTAAAATGATTATATAATTGAAATAAATAAATAAATAACACTTTACAAGTCACAATCTTAAATATGTTTCCAATAGGTCTTTTATGTAGTGTTTTATTAATAATGTAATGATAATATGATATTACTGTACTATGTATTTTAATAATGCATGACAATTTTTTTTAATTTACATTTTACATTTGGTAAAATTAAAAACATTACAGGTTAAAGTTAGATATTATATATATTATATAGATATTATATATATCCTTAACTAGCAATTTAACTGAATATAAAATCCATGTTAACTGCATTTCAAGCAAAGCCAAGTTTGTTCTTATAGAACAGGAATATATTTGCATGAATTTGGCTCATTTTGAAACAGACTCTGCGTCTCTGGTGTTTGTGTGAGTGAAGGTGTGTTGTGTACATGTCAACAGCAGCAGAAGTGTGACTGTGATTAGCATGCTCTTTCTGGAGTGTGCAATACACTGTTGTTTAGCCACATTAGCTTTATCTAACACCATCAAAAGGCACATTATCTTCATGTTGTCATTATAGTGGAGTGAAGTACATGTAGATTAGAATGCTTCATTGACTCATTAAAGTGGATCTGCTTCACTTACTCCAGCGAACGATACGTCTGCATTGTTTTTTGGAGTTATGTACACACTAGACTTTTTACCAGATTATTATTATGTTTTTATTTAAAATTATATCTTATGTAAATAAATGAAATAAATGTACATTAAAACATTTATTAGTTACTTATTAAAAATGAATGTATTATTTTTTCCACATTTTATTCATTTTTTTAATTTTTATTTATTTATTTATTTATTTTTTGGAGTCAAAGCATGTACTAAAATTATATCTTTTTAAATATAATGAAATAAAAAGTACATTAAAACATTTCTTAGTTATTTATTAAAAAAACAAATGTATTATTTTTTCCACATTTTAATCAGTTTTAAATTTGTATTTATTTATTTATTTTATTTTATTTTTTTCCTTTTTGGAGTCAAAACATGTACTAAAATTATATCTTTTTAAATTAAAAGAAATAAAAAGTACATTAAAACATTTCTTAGTTATTTATTAAAAAACAAATTTATTATTTTTTCCACATTTTATTCAGTTTTACATTTTTATTTGTTTATTTATTTTTTCTTTATGGAGTCAAAGCATGTACTAAAATGATATATTTTTAAATAAAATGAAATAAAAAGTACATTAAAAACATTTATTAGTTATTATTTTTTCCCACATTTTTTCATTTTTTTTTTTTTACTTTTATTTATTTATTTAAATATTTTTTTTCTTTTTTTGGAGTCAAAGCATGTACTAAAATGATATATTTTTAAATTAAATGAAATTTCAAAAGTAAATTAAAAACATTTATTAGTTATTATTAAAAAATACATTTATTATGTTTTTTTCAACATTTTATTCAGATTTAACTTTTATTTAATTATTTTCCTTTTTTGGAGTCAAAGCATGTACTAAAATTATATCTTTTTAAATTAAAAGAAATAAAAAGTACATTAACATTTTTTTTAGTTATTATTAAAAAATGAATGTATTACTTTTCCCCACATTTTATTCATATTTAATTTTTATTTATTTATTTATTTGTATTTTTTCTTTTTTTGGAGTCAAAGCATGTACTAAAATTATATATTTTTAAATAAAGTGAAATAAAAAGTACATTAAAAGCATTTATTAGTAATTATTAAAAAATACATTATTTTATTTATTTATTTAATTATTTTTTTCCTTTTTTTTGGAGTCAAAGCATGTATTAAGCTCACACAAGAATTGAATTACTGTACTTCTGGTTATTTGTTTTTCCACATTTTATTATTATTATTTTTTTTTATTTAATTATATTTTTTTTTTTGGAATCGAAGCATGTACTAAAATTCTGTCTTTTTAAATAAAATAAAATAAAAAATGCATTAAAAACATTGATTAGTTATTTATTAAAAATACATTATTTTATTTATTTTTTTAAATTTATTTAATAATTTTTTTCCTTTTTTTGGAGTCAAAGCATGTATTAAACTCACTCAAGAATTGAATTACTGTACTTCTGATGATGTCAACTTCTTATAAGTTGTTTACTTTGCAGTTCTTTCAAACTTTGTGACATTTTGTTTTGTCTCATTGAAACCTGCTCATATTTGGCATTGGCTACCTGAGCATTAACAAAGTCAGAGAGATTCAGGCCTGTGTAAATTTAAGGTCTAAACACTGAAACCGCTGGATGATTTGATACACAGCCGGGGCAAGTGTGCATGGTATGAGGTGTTTCAGCCAGCGCTACATCAATCAGTTTCTAGATTCAATAAATATAATGGCTCTGAATCAGGGGTTGAGCACTTTTAATGGGTCATAATAGTAGGAGGTCTGACATGGTAATGGCTCAATCTCTTCAGCTCTTTTATTAGGCCAGCGCTGTAGGGCTACATGTTCCCGAACACACACACAGCAATCATCTCTGCCACATATTGCTGACCGCAGCGCTGAATGGCAGTCACCTTTAATAAACAGAGCAATCGTTGAGCAATTACACCTAATGAAACGCCAGCTGACAGGATGCTCTCATGTATAACACTATTATCTTTCATTCTGCTCCAGTTTAAAGGGCTGGAAGGGTAAAATGTGTGTTAGTTCTATCATATAACTGAGGTTTAAAAGTGTGTTTTGTGACCAGAAAACCAGTCATAGGGTTTTATACATCATCTGAAATATATATATAATACATACACACACACACACACACACACACACACACATACATTTGATAGAGAGAAAATTTATGGAATATTTAAAAATATACAAATAAATTTTTACTTGATTTTTTTTTTAAATCAAATATTTTTTTAATGTTTATTTTATTTCAAAATATATTTTAAAATATATATGAACATTTTGTAAAATGTATAATATAAAATATAAATAATTCTATAATATATATATATATATATATATTTCAATTATATATCAAATAAAAAATCACTCTAAAATTATATTTAAATCCTTTTACTTTTTTTTTTTTTATAATTTTTTATAAGTTTTTATTTTATTTTACAAAAATATTTTAAACTATGTATGAACATTTTTCCTATTTTTTGTCTATATTTTATGTATATAATTGTGTATATAATTTATGCAGTATTTACATGAAAGTTTAACTATGTTCTTATAACTAAGAAGAAAACATTTTATTGTCCAGATCTTTTTCTTTCAAAGCTCAGGAAACCTTTGGCTCAAAAATTTCTACTAAAATCAGGCATTTAAGTAATTTCTTGGCAATCTGTAAAAGTATAAAGCTATAGCATAGATATTTGTTAATGTTTCTTTTATTTCAAAATATATTTTAAAATATATATGAACATTTTGTAAAATACGATAAAAATATATATATTTTTAAAAATCCAGTAAAAAGGATTAATAAATAATTTTATAGTAATATTTTTTTTTTACATTTCTCAAAATATATTTTTCTATTATATATATATTATATATATATATATATATATGTATATATATATGAATAAACACACAGACACACATTTTTTATTATTGAAATAAATATTGATCAAATAAAAAAACACTATAAGATTATATTTAAATCCTTTTACTACATTTTTTTACTTTTTTAAAAAATAACGTTTTTATTTTATTTAAAAAAATATTTTAAACTATATATTTTCATCAAATATTGATTAAATAAAAAAAATCACTATAAAATTATATTTAAATCCTTTTTACAAGATTTTTTTACTCTTTTACAAATATATTTTAAATTATATATGAACATTTTTCCTGTTTCTTGTGTTTGTCTATATTTCAACTTTTTATGTGATATAATTTATACAATATTTACATAAAAGTTTAGATATTTCACTTTCAAAGCTCAGGAAACATTTGGAGAAATTTCTACTGAAATCAGACGCTTAAGTAATTTCTTAATCTGTAAAGGTATAAAGCTGTAACATAGATCATTTGAAAGAATGTAGTGAGAAATACTCAAGCTTATAGTGAAATCTCTAACTTTTTATTGCACACTCTTGGAAAATCTGAGAATGGTTTAAGACATTGAGACTTGGATGAGATTACTTGGATTTATTTTTAGGATGACTCAGGATACTTTAAATTTCTGTTTGCTCTCAATTTAATTTCAAGATCTCATATATGGTTTATTTTTTCTATGGGAAAATATAAGCATCTTTCCAAAATTGGCGCTTCACTTTCAGTTCAGAAATGATCAATCACGCATAAAGACTACGAAAGGTCTTGTGTTTATTTTTTTTTTCTCAAAAGTAGGAGGAAACCCCTGAAATAAAGCGGCGGTTGTTACGTCTTTACTCATAGCGCGGATCTTCTTTGTTGTTTCTGACGCTTTGCCAGGTTTACGCCTGCTGTGTCACAGAAAGCTCTGTGAGAGGTAAGGTAACCTGCTCGCAAGACAATACCTCATTTACCCCGACGCCTTTTTGCAGGCCGGATCAAATAACTAGAAATTTGAGGGACAAAGCCATCGATAAGCTGAACCAGAGAGAAGGGCCACTTAGCTGCTTGAGCGAGACCGAGAGATGCCAGAGAAACCTGAAGCTGGAGTTGGTGGGACGCGTGTGAATCCTGACTGACAGCTCACTCGTGTTTAGGAGTTGTGAAGAATCAGTCACTGCTAAAACAAAGGTGCTTTATTGCAGCTGCTGTGGAAAGACTATCAGAGCAGATCAACAGATTCAGAAGAATATCTCTGAATTAGGATTAATGTAAATCTTGTTTCTCTTGGACATTCTGCGGAGTCCAAACACCAGAGACCACCAGTGGACATGCCTCTTTTGGCTTTGTTTTTTAATGTAATACAAACTGTTTTAAAAAAAAAAAACTTTAATATTTCATATGTGTATTAATACTAAAGTGATCTAAATAATATAAAAAGGATAATAATTAAATAGTACAATATATAATATCATATGTATCTTATATTTTTCTTAGTATTTTGTAGACTATATATTTAAATATTTTATTAAATTATTATTATTATACTGTTATGAGTACTAGAGTAATACAAATAATAAAGAATATATATATATATATATATATACTTTATTAAATTATTATTATTATATTTTTATTTGTACTGAAGTAATATACATAGTAACATATTTTATGATTTTATATATATATATATATATATATATATATAAAAATTGTTGTTAAAAATAAAATATATATTTTGTTTGTTATTATATGACATTTAGTATTTATTTTAATGAAGATATTTTAGCAATAATTTTTAAAATATTATACAAAATGATCAATAAATAATAAAGTACACAATTGAGTTTTTATACCCCACTGAAATATTTATTATTTATATTATAACATATAATTATTATATTTAAAAAGTTCAAATGAAAAGTGTAAATGAAAAAAGAATGTATATTATTGTTATATTACATTTAGTTATTTAGTTTAGTTATTTATAATGATATTTTAGTGATGATAATATTTTAATAATATATAAAACGGCCATTTTCATTAACACCTGGGAATTAATAAAGTTCAAAATGCAGTTTTTACACCCCACTGAATTATTTAGTATTTATATTATGTATATTATATAAAATAAGTATTTACATTTAATGGTATTTTTTTGTGATGATAATATTTTAATCATATAAAAATATAATTTTCATTTACACCTGGGAATTAATGAAGCACAAAGTTCAGTTTCCAGGTTTAAATGAAAAGTATAAAAGAAATTATATTATTATATTGCATTTAGTATTTAGATTTATAGAGATATATTTAGTGCTTATAATATTTTAATAATAATAATAATATACATGAAGTGCCATAATTTGTCGTTGAATTGATTTGTTTATGAAATGTGTCTCTGTATGATTGTGAGATTTGTGTTTGACAGATTTGATTGTGGTTTTCTAAATACTCTAAAATATGTGTAATCTGACCTCTAAATTAATTTGTTATGGCCTACTGTTTCAACAGCCTTAACTGACTCCCTGTAGAATCCACTGTAGAATTGGATTGTTTCTAGAAAGCATGACTCCTGAAACTGCGGCAAAAGCCTTCAGTTCTTTCATTTTAGTTGAGTTAGACGTGGATTGACAGCTAGAGAGGGTTCCCTGCGGCTGAGGAGCCGTTCCAACCCGAAGAGCTGCCGTCAATCTAACAGGATTAACCATTACAAGAACTAATGTTTGGAGTCACCTACTGAACTCATTCTAGCTCGCCACTAAGAGGCCCTTTAAGACTCTCATGAAGCACAACAAACAAACACACAGGAGTCATTACACATTTCCTTCATTGAGAATATTGAATACTGTAGTAGTAGAACATTTTGCAGGCCTGTAATTAAAACGTCCCATTCAATATTTAGTGCTAAACTGTGTTTTTATTAGTTGATTAATACATTCTGACATTTGTTTCTCTCATAACATGAATACATTGTCATATTTTTATGTGTTGATTTATCCAGTTTCAGCTCATGCAGGTACATGATTGTAAAAGTTTGCAAAGGAAAGGAAAGATGAAGGAGTTGCTGTGTTCGTCTGTTGAGATAAATCACCTGTAGGCTGTGAGAGATGATCGTTCCCATAGCTCTCCAGTTTTATAGTGTTTTGATTTTTTGCAGCCCTACTGTAACAGTCATGCTGTATCACACAGGCTTTGACATGGAGCTCAACAGGGCCCTCTGCTGGCGGTTTATAGCACTGATTCACCCATAGCATGAGTTTTTCAGAAGTACCTTATTGTCTTAGATGTCTCTGCACAGTTGTGTTCTTTTGGCAAAATCTCTCGCATTGCATGCTTTTTTTTGGTTGCAGTTTGTTTAAATGTTGAACTATTAAAATGATGACATAATTCAGAAGTGCACCGTCTTAAGACACTCGTGGCACAGCTGCTTGTCACTCAGGAAAACATGAATGAACACAACAAGAGGGAGTGTTTACATCCTCAGGCATGAAATTCTTACATGTCTTACACTCCTTTTCATTCTATTCTTCTTCAGTGTCTCCTCTTTTCATTCACTGGCATTTGTTTATTTATAAAAATAAAATTATAGATACAAAGCTATGCTTTTTTTTTTTTTTTTGTGGATACTAGTGCATAGCTATGAAAGCCCATTTCTGCCACTAAATAAAAAAAGGTAATTGCGACTTTTTATCTCACAATTCAAACTTTTTTCTCATAATTTCGGGTTTACACCTTGCATTCTGACTTCTTTCAGAATTGTCATATAAACTCGAAATTCTGACTTTTTTCCTCAAAATTTCAAGTTTACATCTCGCATTCTGACTTTTCTCTCAGAATTGTGTCATATAAACTTGCAATTCTGACTTTTTTTCTCATAATTTCGGGTTTACATCTTGCATTCTGACTTCTTTCAGAATTGTGTCATATAAACTTGCAATTCTGACTTTTTTCCTCAGAATTTCCAGTTTACATCTCGCATTCTGACTTTTCTCTCAGAATTGTCATATAAACTCGAAATTCTGACTTTTTTCCTCAGAATTTCCAGTTTACATCTCGCATTCTGACTTTTCTCTCAGAATTGTGTCATATAAACTCGAAATTCTGACTTTTTTCCTCAAAATTTCAAGTTTACATCTCGCATTCTGACTTTTCTCTCAGAATTGTGTCATATAAACTTGCAATTCTGACTTTTTTCCTCAGAATTTCGAGTTTACATCTCGCATTCTGACTTTTCTCTCAGAATTGTCATATAAACTCGAAATTCTGACTTTTTTCCTCAGAATTTCAAGTTTACATCTCGCATTCTGACTTTTCTCTCAGAATTGTCATATAAACTCGAAATTCTGACTTTTCTCTCAGAATTCTGTCATATAAACTTGCAATTCTGACTTTTTTTCTCATAATTTCCAGTTTACATCTCGCATTCTGACTTTTCTCTCAGAATTGTCATATAAACTCGAAATTCTGACTTTTCTCTCAGAATTCTGTCATATAAACTTGCAATTCTGACTTTTTTTCTCATAATTTCCAGTTTACATCTCGCATTCTGACTTTTCTCTCAGAATTGTCATATAAACTCGAAATTCTGACTTTTTTCCTCAAAATTTCGAGTTTACATCTCGCATTCTGACTTTTATCTCAGAATTGTCATATAAACTCGAAATTCTGACTTTTTTCCTCAAAATTTCGAGTTTACATCTCGCATTCTGACTTTTCTCTCAGAATTGTCATATAAACTCGAAATTCTGACTTTTTTCCTCAAAATTTCGAGTTTACATCTCGCATTCTGACTTTTCTCTCAGAATTGTCATATAAACTCGAAATTCTGACTTTTTTCCTCAAAATTTCGAGTTTACATCTCGCATTCTGACTTTTCTCTCAGAATTGTCATATAAACTCGAAATTCTGACTTTTTTCCTCAAAATTTCGAGTTTACATCTCGCATTCTGACTTTTCTCTCAGAATTGTCATATAAACTCGAAATTCTGACTTTTTTCCTCAAAATTTCAAGTTTACATCTCGCATTCTGACTTTTCTCTCAGAATTGTCATATAAACTTGAAATTCTGACTTTTTTCCTCATAATTTCAAGTTTACATCTCGCATTCTGACTTTTCTCTCAGAATTGTGTCATATAAACTCGCAATTCTGACTTTTTTTCTCATAATTTCGAGTTTACATCTTGCATTCTGACTTCTTTCAGAATTGTGTCATATAAACTCGAAATTCTGACTTTTTTCCTCAGAATTTCAAGTTTACATCTCGCATTCTGACTTTTCTCTCAGAATTGTCATATAAACTCGAAATTCTGACTTTTTTTCTCAGAATTTCGGGTTTACATCTCGCATTCCAACTTTTTTTCTCAGAATTGCGTCATATAAACTCGCAGTTCTGACTTTTTTTCTTGCAATTGCAACTTTGTATCTCACAATTCTGACTTTTTTTTCTCACAATTGTGAGATGTGTGTTCACAGAATTGCACGTTTTTATCTCACAACTTAATATCTCAGAATTTCGAGTTTATGTCATGCAATTCTGACTTTAAAACTTGCAGTTGTGAGTTTATATCACGCAGTTGCGACTTTATTTCTCAGAATTGCTCGTGTCAAAAGTGTCAGTAATTTTTTAAAAATTAGAATAATTTTGTTTGGTGTTGTAATTTGAAATATCAATATGTGGTACAGACACATTAATTCTATTTATTATTGCAGTAGCCAAATAAAGTCATACTGTAATTAATTAACAATTAAGAGTGTAGAGATAATGATGCTTTTACTAAAATAAACAAAAAAAAAAAACTAAAAAGGTTTCTGCTGCAAATTAAATAAAAAAATAAAGAAAGAAAGAAATCGAAAGCATTTCTACAGCATACATAAATAAAATAAAATAAAACAAAATAAAGAAACTGAAAGGGTTTCTTCAGCAAATAAAATAAAATAAACCAATAGCATTTCTTCAGCATAAATAAAATTAAATTAAATTTTGAAACCGAAAGCATAAATCAAATAAAATACAATAAAATAAAGAAACTGAAAGGTTTTCTTAAACAAATAAAAGAAAAGAAAAGAAAAGAAAAGAAACTGAAAGGGATTAAATAAAATAGAATAGAAAAGAAAAGAAAAGAAAAGAGAAAAGAAAAACATTTCTTCAGCATAAATAAAATAAAATAAACTGAAAGGGTTTCATCAGCATATATATATATATATATATATATAAAACTAAAGTGTTTCTTCAGAATAAATACAATAAAATAAAGAAACTGTAAAGGTTTCTTCAGAAAAAAAATAAAATAAAATACTGATCAGGATTGTGCAAATAATTTCTGTGTACACATTTTTAAAGATTCAATGCCATATACCTTACAAAACAAATAATAAAATTATGTATAAAATTAAATTAATAATAAAATAAATCATGTAAATTGCATTTCACTAAAAATACATACATAATTTTCAATTAAATATTGCTAAAATAAAATAATAACAATAAATTACTATTATTTCATCTGCATAAAATATACATCTTATTATAATCATAATTCACTCTTAAAAGTTCTCTGTGATTCCTTTCCATTGCACAAAAGGTTCTTTATAGTGGATTTTTTATTATTTTATTTATTTTTTTTATGTATAAACACTACGAAATCAAATATTGTTTTAATAATTGATGACTGAAAGGTCGTAAACCCCTTTGAGGACCTTTTTTTTTTCTTAGAGTGTGTGGTTCAATATTGAGATTTTGAATTAAAATCTATGTGAATCTTTATACTAAAAAAAACAAAACTTTAGAATGCAACTGGTCTTTCATGTGATTAATCTCAGTTGGAGTGAGTGGCATGTTTGCAGTGAGCACCAGTGGCCCCTATAGAGCTCTGAGGGCCTGTGAGAGGCTGGAATGTCCCTGTATCCCTCCATCCCTCCTGCAGCTCAGATTACGGCGTTCATAGATCACACTGACACCGCAGGATGACTGCCACGGCCCAGTCCTGCCCGGAGAGGAGGCCGCAGGGCCGTCCGCCGCATGCTGGTCGCAGTTTACACCCACATCTTTGTGACCGACACTTGGTAAAGATGCAGCATCTGCCTGGGCTATCAAAACACATGCTGCACATATTGTTTTATCTTAGCACCTGGCATTTACTTGATGAGGAGCTTTCGGTATTGAATATAAGATGAAAGAGTGCTCTCTTGAGAAGCCTTTTCGGTTCTTTAGCACTTTTAGACAATCGTCTGTGTAGCGGTGTTTGAGAAAAAGTGGCTGAAGTGGTTTCATTTCCATCCTCTTTTTCAGTGATCTTGGTTGTTGATTTTCTCATTTATTTCCACTATGGTCATTTAAAATGGTTCTTCAGATAAAAGTTGTAAGATTTGAACAACTCTGACAAACAGTCCTTGATTTGAAGTAAAAGAATTTGAAAACAGAAAGAAATACAAAGAAACAAGACTGTATTTATTAATATTTTATTTAGAATTTCATAATATTTATATTGTAATTATTAGTTATTTTTGTTATTTAATTATTTAGAAAATGATGATTTAATAATCGATAAATAAAATAATTAAATATTATTATTAATTATATTAAATAATATATATAGTGTAATATTTATGTAATGTTAAATGAGAGCGATAGAGATCGACAGAGTTGGAGACAGAAGTGTATATTATTTGTTATTTGTGTTATATTTTGATCATTTTTTCTGTGTATAATTTAATATTTTTATAGTAATATGTAATTTTTAGTTATTTGACTTTTAATTACTTTATAAAAAAATAAACATTATTATTATTTTCATTATATATATATATATATATATATATATATATATTATTAATAATTTATATTTTTATATAGTATTTTTTGCTTTTATTTCATTTAATTATTTCCAAAAGTATATGCTAATTTAATTATAAATTAATAAATAATAAAATATTTTTAATTAAAGATACATTCTCTCTCTGTTTATATTAAATAATATATTTATTTAAATATTATGTAATATTTATGATATATAATATTAGAGAAATAAAGACAAAGATATATTGATATAAGTATGTACTATTTGTTATTTGTATATTTTGTTATTTTTTCTGTGTAATTTAATTATTTTTAATTAGTAATATTAAATTTTTAATTATTTGACTTGAAAAATTAAGCATTATTATTATGTCTATATACTATATATATATACACACACACACACACACACACACACAAATATATATATATAATTTGTGTAAAATTGTATTAATATATTTTTTATATTGTAATTACTTGTTTTTAAATTCATTTTTAATTCTTTACCAAACATGCTTAATTATAAATTAATAAAATAATTACATATTTTAAATTAAAATTTAAGCCTTTTCCCCCCTCTCTCTGTTTATATTAAAATAATATATTTTAATTTAAATATTACTATAAACAGAGAGAAGTAGACAGAGTATGGATATTAGTATATATTATCTGTTTTTTGTAATATATTTTTCTTAATTATATTCTATTATTAATTTTATGTTTTTTTTTTTATGCAAAATGCAAACATTATTATTATTTTAATTAAACACACTCACACACATATGTCCAGACTATCTCCAGTTCATTTTTATTGAGGGTCAGAAAAGGATATTAAACATGGCGATTGTTGACAGATTTGTCCGTTTCAGTTTCCTGAAGATGAATTGGTGTCCTTCCAGATGGGGGTCAGATCTGAAGACACGGATACTCAGGTGAGCTGTGGGTCCGATCGGGGCCCCTCTCCCCTTTTGCTCCTCCTCATGAGGGTCTTTTACCGGGCGCAGTCGAGTAGAGAGGAATGCTAAGGAAGTGACTGCGCTCCAGGCGAATATCTGAGCGCGGGGCTGAGAGACAGACAGATAGAAGGATAGAGAGGGATGACAAAAGACGAGGGCTGAGAGTGGCCCCGGGGCCGAGGCGACACGCCCACCTGTTGACTGCAGTCCTGCGTTAAGTGCACTGTGAATGGACACTTACAATGGCTGCGGCAAGATGATCCGCTCTGTCTGTCTTTAGCAGGCGCTCTCTGATCGCCTCTTCCTCTCGGTGTTGACACCGATCAGCAGGTGATAGATCGACACAAACCATGAGAAACTATCCGCTGCTCGTTCCTACCATCTGCCTTTAAATTCTTCTTAAAACCTCAGAGCGGTGTTTTATCCTTGTGTATGTACATGGGTCTGTGCTCTTGGCGTTGTGTTGCTGAGGTCTTGGGGTTAATTGTTTCACTTAAAACAAACTGTCTGATCATCAGTCATCAGACTTTGGGCAGCCATTGTGAAATACAACATTTTAAACAAAGAAAATCTACCTGGGAGACTTAATAGAGAGCTCAGTTTTGTTTTATTGGAGTATCAGCTTCTTATGACTATGCGGTAAGAAAAAAGGTACAAAAGCGGTCACTAGGGTGGTACCTTTCCAAAAGGTACAAATATGTACCATTTAGGTGCTAATATGCACACTCTACGTATTAATATGTACTTTTAAGGTGCTAATATGCACCCTTTAGAAGTAAAAAAATCTTTTTTTACTTGTTATCTTTTGAAAAGGTACCGTGACAGTGACAGCTTTTGTACCTTTTTTCTAAGAGGAAAAGTAAAAATAGAAGCAAATATGACCATTGTTAATTATGGACATTTAAAATGAATGCAAATAGCAGTTCAGATCATTTTATCTTACAAGAATTTGATAAGAAATGCTTGAATTCATTATTAAGATCTCTTAATGGAGAATCTGAGCACAGTAGTTTGTATATGTGTTTTTTTTTTTTTTTTAATAATACTAAAAATAAAAAAAAAAATAAAAATAAGAAACTTCTTTAAAAAAAACATGATAGAAATCTTGCTTCAAACTTGAATGGTAATACGTCAATACATAGATTTTTAAATAAAATAAAATATCTATGTATAAAATAAAACAAAATATATATATAATCAATAATATAAAAAATTAAGAGCAAAGTATAAAAGAGAAAAAACACTCAGATTGAAAGATTTTACTTTTGATTGCATTATCTTAGCACAGTTTAAGACATTATTTGTATTTATATTTATAGAAATAAATTACAGTTTAAAATATATTGAAATAGAAAACAATTTTTACTGATTTTACTGTATTATTATTGTAATAAATGCAGCCTAAGTGAGGAACTTCTTTAAAAACATGATAGAAATCTTGCTTTAGACTTCAGTGGTTTTGAAAATCTATTTTATATTTTTTTAAAAATCTATTTATAACATACAAATATAAATTTCAATTATTAACAAAAACAGGAAAAAAAGTATATATATATATATATATATATATATATATATATGTAATTTTTTTTTAAATTATTTTTCCTATTAATAATATTTTGCAATAATACAGATTTTTCTATGTTTTTAATCAAATAAATGCAGCCTAAGTCAGGAACTTCTTTAAAAAACATTATAGAAATCTTGCCTCAAACTTGAATGGTAATATGTAGATATTTAAATAATATATTTATTAAAAAATAAATAAAAAAAAGAACTAGGTATAAAAAAAAAAATCATACAAATATCTAAAATTATTATTATTATTATTATTATTATTATTATTAAATATTTTAATTGATTTTGAGGAAATGTATAAGTTCAAATTGAAAGATTTCACTTTTTATTGCATTATCTTAGCACACTTTGAGACATTATTTATCTTTCCATTTATAGAAATTAATTACAGTTTGCAATATATTGAAAGCAACTCTCTCTCTCTCTCTCTCTCTCTCTCTCTATATATATATATATATATATATTTCAATATTGTTAAAAATGAAGAACAAAGTATAAAAATATAAATATATTAAAAAAAAATTAAAAATTGTGAAAAATGTGTAACTTCAAATTGAAAGATTTGACTTTTGATTGTATTGTCTTAGCACAGTTTGAGACATTATTTCTTTTTATATTTATATTTTCTCCAGTCTTTGAGCAGGAGACTGCAGACTCTGTCTCATCTCGGTCAGAGATGTCTCATAGCATCACTGTATCACTCATCACATCATTTTTCCCAGGGTGCAATTTAGCCACAAAAGCCACCCGTGTGCTTTTCAGGCATTGAGAGCTTCCTCTGTTGACTAAGACGCCTTCATCGCGCCTTTCTCAGCCACGGACATGATACAAACCTGCAATTATCCACAGACAACACGACAAATTACAGCGCCATCCCAAAACCACCTCACGCTAACCCGGAGGGACACAAGGAACCCGATACCACTTTTCCTCAGAAAGCTCTCATCCTATGCATCTCAAACGTCAATGCGTGAGGTCAGGGCAGATTTCAGGGCCACAACAGCGCTTTCTTTCATTTGCCATTAATGTTTGAACAAAACTCGTTTTATATTTCTAAGCGACTAAGCTTTGTGTTTAGCTAGCAAGAAACCTACCAAAACATTCTAGCTAAGCAAAATTTAGAATCAAAAAACTTCCTGGAATTAAGTTGAAATTTGAACTGTAATAACAGGAAGAGCATTTAATGTTTACTGAATAGTAAGTCCAGGAAGTTCAACACTGGTATTTGGTTCTGGAATGCAGAAGCACAAATTGAACTATATTGATTTCGTGACCACTGAAAAATTTGTAAATAATGTAAATTTGTACAATGCATAATTGTTTTTCCTCCCTCGTCCCAGAAAAATGATTAAATATGATTAATTAACAAATAATAATAAATAACAATAAAATAATTAAATAAGTAATCTAAAATAAATATAATATATTAAATAAAATGTGTGTGTGTGTGTGTGTGTGAAACATAAAATAATTATAATTTAAGAAATTAAATATGAATTATGAACTGTGAAAAAGATGACCAGATTACCAAATAAACAGTTTAGCAGTTTATTTAATTAAATATATTCAATATATAATATAAAGATGTTCATTATGAAATAATTATAATTTAATAATAAATCAATTAATAATAAATAAATGAAATAAATGATCAATTATATATATATACACACACAAAACCCATATATATATTTAATGTATTAAATATGAAATATGAAAATATGAAAAAAATAAATCTATTTAAAATAAAGAAAGAAAGAAAAATATATTTTTATATATCAAATAATTATAATTTAATATATTAAATATGAAATGTAAGAAAAAATCAGTTTAAAATAATGAAAGAAAATAAATGATACACACACACACATATATATATATATATAATACAAAAAATACAAATATATTAATTTAATATATTAAATATACATATATATATATATATATATATATATATATATATATATTAAATATCTAAAATAATGTAATTTACTATATTAACTATGATTAATAAAAAAATACATAATACAAATAAATAAATAAAAAAATATCTAATAAATTGCAGACATAGTTGTAGATAGATACATACCTACATAGGTATTGTGAGTTTTGCAAGTCAGAATTGTAAGTTTATATCTCGCAATTGATTGATAGATAGATGGATAGATAAATATTTAAAAGAATTATATTTTTTTATGTATTAGAATATCATATTTACTTTATGTACTTGTACTAAAAGCATTACTGAAAAGCTCTTTGCACCCATGCTCTTTTATGATGGAGAACACATTGTTCTTTTATCCATCTGCTGCGAGTGAACCCTGAGAGCTGTCACAGTCCGTCAAGCCTGACATCACATTGAGACGTCAAACAGTGCTGATATGTTTTATGGATTTTATGGACCGGAGATGTAGCATGACGAACCAGAGCGTTCGGTACACCAACAGTATTTCACCAGACTGACACCTGTGCTGAGTGTGAAGAGATGCCTGCTGCTGGAACTGTTGAAATGCATTTGAAATGGACCCCATGATATCGCTCTGAGATCGTAGATGGGATCCGCCCATCGTTTGAGATCTGGGAGAGAGAGAGCGAGATCTCGCGTGTTACGGCCTCGTGGAGGAGAGAAGCTCTGAATCACCCTCTCAGTTTCACCGTCAGGTCTGTGATCTCTGAAAGAACGTCTCGCTCCAGTGACGACCTCGGCTTTCATCTCAAACGCCAACCCATCACCTACGGCTTCGGTTACCGCTCTACTGACAGCTTCAAATGAGTAAAGATGTGCTGCTCCACATACAAAGATGGTTTTTGAGTGGGAAATGAGGGCCGTTTTCCCAGTAAGCTGGAGGATCGATGTCAGTTTAAGTGTGAGCATAATGCCTGAAAACCACACAGTACAGCCAATGAAAACACAGCTAATTGGGAACCTATGTCTAAAAAACTTTTATTAAACAAATTTGAATCAAGGTAGCAAACAGGATGCTAAATTGCAATTTAAATAAAAAATATAAAAAAGTTAAATGAAAACTAAGTAGAAATTTATATGATAGAGTTAGTTCCAGTTGCATGTTTGTTTGTTTTTTACTTTTTATTATGTGGTGGAATAAAAAAAAAAAAAAGATGCCGGAAGTCAGAATTGCGAGATATAAATTTAGTATTGAAAGATTTAACACTGGGACTTTTTTCCCCCCAATAGCGCACTTCTGAGAATTGCAGTTTCTGAGAATGCAATATAGTTTGCCGTTTTTTTTTCTATTAATTCTATTTTTTTTTTCGATTCTTCATTCTCTTACAGAGAGAGAGTTCTCCAAATTTTGAGATGTAAACTCGCAATTCTGAGAACAAGGTCAGAATTTCTAAGTTAACTTGGAATTGAGAAAAAGAAAGTCTGAGAAGAAAATGTCTGAATTGTATGGTCACAATTCTGGCACTTTTTTTTCTCAGAATTGTGATAAACTACAAAGTCAGAATTGAGAGATATAAACTTTTGTTCAGTTGTGAGTTGTTAATATGCAATTCTGAGAAAAAGTATTTTTTCTTGTAATTGTGACTTTTTTTCCTCAAAACTGAGTTTATATCTCACACTTGTGACTTTTTTCTTAAAACTGTGAATTTATATCTCCCAATTGTGACTTTTTTTTTCTCAGAATTGCGAGTTTTGCGTTTTTATATCACGCAATTATATACAAGATATATAAACTCGCAATTCTGACTTTGTAACAAGCAATTAAAGGTTGCAGTTGTGAGTTTATATCACGCAATTCTGACTATAACTCACAATTGTGAGTTGTTAATATGCAATTCTGAGAAAAAAAGTATTTTTTTCTCGCAATTGTGACTTTTTATAAGAATTGCGAGTCAGAATTGTTACTTTGTTGCAATTCTGACTTTATAACTCACAAGTCTCAGTTTATATCACACAATTCTGAGAAAAAATATCTCACAATTGTGATTTTTTATTTTTATTTTTTGCAAATTTATATCTCGCAATGATGACTTTTCTCAGAATTGGGAGTTTTGTGAGTCAGAATTGCACGTTTATATCTATACCATATATCTCACAATTCCGACTTTGTAACTCACAATTGTGAGTTTATATCACGCAATTCTGAGACAAAGACAAAGTCAGAGTTGTGAGTTTATGTATCACAATTGTGACTTTTGAATCAGAATGGCAAGTTTTGAGTCAGATTGCGAGCTTATATCTTGCAATGGTGACTTTTCTCAGAATTGTGAGTTTTGCTAGTCAGGATTGTGACTTTATCTCGCAATTCTGACTTTATAACTCGCAATTCTGAGTTTATATCTCACAGTTCTGAGAAAAAAAGTCAGAATTGCAAGCTTATATCTTGCTTTTTTTTTACTTTTTTCTCAGAATTGCGAGTTTTGTGAGTCAGAATTGCGAGTTTATAACTTTATATCTCGCAGTTGTGAGTTTATATCACACAGTTCTGAGAAAATAAAGTCAGAATTGCAAGTTTATATCTTAGATTATCTTAGATTCTTATAGATTATGTCTCGCAATTGTGACTTTTTTTCTCATAATTGCGAGTTTTGTGAATCAGAATTGCGCATTTATATCTGTAACTTATATATATCTCTCACAATTCTGACTTTGTAACTCACAGTTGTGAGTTTATATCATGCAGTTCTGATTAAAAAGTCAGAATTGCAAGTTTGTATCTCGCAATTGTGACTTTTCTCAGAATTGCGAGTTTTGTGAGTCAGAATTGTGATTTATATATGTAACTTTATTTCTCGCAATTCTGACTTTGTAACCTCGCAATTGTGAGTTTATATCTCAGTTCTGAGAGAAAAGTCAGAATTGCAAGTTTATATCTCGCAGTTGTGACTTTTTTCTCAGAATTTTTTTATATGGCAGAAATGGGCTTCAATAGAATTGTGAGATAAAAAGTCACAATTAACTTAGTATAATGTTTGTGTGCATGAATTTATAAAATTGTGAGATAAAAATTGCACTTTTTTTCTCTATGCCACAGAATCTGTAGAGAAAAAAAAGTGCATTTATCAATGAGGATGAAAATGATAGAAACTGCATGCATGAATTGTTAGTGTCATTTAATTAAAATTATATTTAAGTGCTGGTTGCATTATTATGAGGTTACTAATATGTTTACTAGTATCTTGCTAGGCAGTTGCATTTATGTCTGTAGCACAAGCAGTGCAGGACACATGCTAAGTTACAACTGAATTTCAGTACTTATGGTTAAGGGTTTGACCTAAATAAGGGAAATATTAAGCCCATTCATTATTTACCCAGCCATCATTTAAAAAAAAAAAAAAGATTTGTGTAGAAAAACAGAAGTGAAGTCATCTCACATAATTGCCTGTATTTATCCACTTGACAGTTTTATGACTGTCTTGTTAGTGTTCATTTGTAGACCCATTGCCTCTCATTAGCAGTCCCTCGGGCTGTGTGTATATACATTATAAACTGAGAACTGCACCACTGGGAGGCAGTATAATATTCTCCAGTCATGGGACTTTTGACTTGTGCAATCAGAGTCTTTATCCATCAAATGGTCAGTTAAGAGCTCAGCTCAGAGAAAGTGGCCTGGACTCTCTTCATCAATCACAGCAGCTGTCAGTGTGGCGTCCTCCGCGCTCGCCGGCCTGCCAAAGGGGACAACAGGGTCTTAACTGGGACAGATTAACCTGTGATTGCACCAGTCAACCTGTGGGTCTGACATATCGTGCCTCGTGACGCTGATCTGGGGTCAGATGTGCACTTAATCATAGTGAATTGTAAGATAATCGCCGGAGAAGATAAGCTGAGATGTGCCGTGGAGATTGGTGAATAGGTGGTTTGACAGGTTAACTTCCAGCTCCTCGAGTCGTGAGCTCTTTTTCGGGTCGTCAGTGTGAGAAACGGGGCTTGTTCCAAACCATAATGAGCTGACTAGCTAGGGACCATTTAATAGCATTTAAGTGCCTCAGTTTTTTATATATGTATTTTACACTATATATATCACTGCATATGTATATAAAAAATACAAAATCTACATTACTTATATTACGATGGATAGATAGATAGATAGATAGATAAATAGACAGATAGATTTAATACATTAAAAAAAAAAAAAAAAAAGTACTATTTTAAGATTAGAAATGTAATTTCTTGCTGCTTTAAGTACATTTGAAACATATTATTATTATTTAGTCTATATTTGAAGTTTAGCCAGAAAATAATAATAATAATAATAATAATAATAATAATATTTATTAAGTTTAGCCAGAAAATAATAATAATATTGTATTTTATTTTTGGTTTCTATATTTTGGTAGGACTTTCAAATACATGTGGGGTAAATGTGTGTGTGTATATATATATATATATATATATATATATATATATTTCTTGCAGCTTTAAGTACATTTAAAACACATTTGACATTTAAAATTCTACCAAAATATATTTCCAAATTAAATATTACATGAATAATAATAAATAATAATTATTAATAATAGTAATTATAAAGATAGATATATATATATATATATATATATATATATATATATATATATATATATATATATATATATATATATATATATATATTATTATTATTATTATTATTATTTAAAAAAAATATTATTATTATTATTATTATTATTATTATTATTATTATTATTATTAAGCATATATTTGATGTAAGGTTTGGCCAAAAAAAAAATAATAATAATAATAATAATAATAATAATAATTTAATTAAATAATAATATTGTATTTTATATTTTGGTTGACCTTTCAGCTGCATTTGGGGTAAATTTAAAAATTGTTTAAAATAATAATAATAATATGAAATTATTTATTATATATTAAATAATGTCTTGAATAATAATAATAATAATAATAGTAATAATAATAAATATAATTTTTTTATATATATATTAAATAAATAATATAAATGTCTTGAAGAACTTTAAAGTATATTTAAAACATATTTAGGCATTTAAAGGTCTACCAAAATATATTTCCAAAATAAATAATAAATTCATAGTAATAAATTAATAATATAAAAAAGTTATATATATATATATATATATATATATATATATAATATTATTATTATTATTATTATTATTTAGCCTATATTTGATATAAGGTTTTTCCAAATATATATTTTAATATATATATATATATATATATTTGTACTTTGCAATTTTATTTTAATAATGTATTAAAATAAAATATATGATATATAAATAAAATATATTATATAGCATGTTATTAGACATCACACTCAGTTTAAATCAGTTGTGATCTATTCCTTCAAGTGCCATTTTAGTTAGGATTAGGATGTTGCTTTAGCAGACAGTTGCCTCTGTAGGCAATGATAGGTGAATAGGAACACAGCCGCTATCTCTGTCAACCTGTTGAGGTGTGTGTAAGAGAGAAAGAGCTGGCTAAAGTGGAGAAATAGCTGGAGGTGTGATCTTATCTGATGTTAACTGAAGAATGACACCATAATGGAACAGCAAGGGTATAATTATTCTCTTCTCTTCTTCTCTCCTCGCTCCCTCCTTCTCTCCACCCCTTCATGCTCTGCCCTCTCTGACAAATGAAGATTAATGGCAGAGATAAGCGCTGGTTCCTGCCTGTCTCTGCTGCATCCAGTCGCAGGTCCGGTGTGTGAATGGGAATCCCCGTTTCAGATCGCTTCTCGCTCTCATGGTGTAAATCTTGCGCAGGGTGCAAAGTTTAGGATGTTGGATTATGAATGTGTGTGTATGGTGGCCAAAACACTCATATGGATTTGGCATCAGCATGTTCTTGTCATCGTATTTTATGCTCGGAGAAACAGAATGCCAGTCTGAGCCCCTTAGCTAAGGTTTAAATATTCTAAATACAAGTTAAGCCTAAACACTAGGGATTTATTTCATTTTAATGCTAATTTTATTGTTTTAAATTTTTACTTTTCGATTTAATGTAATTGTATTTATTTATTATTAATTTACTTTTTTTTTATTTAATTGTTCTAATTTTAATTTGTAAGTTTTTAATTGAATTTAATTTAATTGTATTTATTATTCATTTAATTTTTTTAATTTTTATTTTTACATTTTTTAAACACTTGTTTCATTTTTTTTATTTTAATTATTGTAATTTATATATATTAAATAGGGGTTTGCGAAAGTTTCAGCGATTTTGCACATATTTTTACTGGTAAATATTATTATAGGATGATGAAAAAAAACTTTTAAAAAATAAATAAATTAAAGATTTGACAACTTAACATGATGAAAGTGAACATTATGTTGGACATTATAAAAGCTTTAACCCTTTAAACCACATAATAAATCACATAAATCAAGTAGTTTTAATTAAGTATAAATATTTTTTATGTTTTTACAATTTATTTAGTTTTTTATTTTAATTATTTTAGTTTTAATGTTAATTATTCTCATTTAAATGTTTAACTTTTCGTTTTCATTTTTATTTTTTACATTTTTTGGGTTTTATTTTAATTATTTTAATTTAAATTGTTCTCATTTATTTTTTTTTACTTTTCAGTTTAATCTATTTGTATTTATTTATTTACATTTATTTAGTTTTTCATTATTTTAAATTCAATTTAAATTATTCTCTATTAAATGTTTAACTTTTGTTTTCATTTTTAGTTTTAGTTTTACTTTTTTATTTTTTTACTTTTTTATTATTATTATTTAAATTTGAATTGTTTTCATTACATTTTTTTTACTTCTCAATTAAATTTATTTGTATTTATTTATTTAAATATTTACATTTTGTAATTTTAGATTTATTTATTGATTGACTTACTTTTTAAAAATGTAATTTTAATAATTTTCATTTTATATACATACATAAATATGTTTAAACAGTGTTTTCAAATGTTTCAGCAATTTTGCACATATTTTTACTGGTAAATAGATCATTATAGGATGATGCAAAAAAAAAAAAAAAATTATTTAAAAAAATACATTAAAGACTTGACATTATAGATATACATATTGCAAATAATAATAATAATAATAATAATAATAATATATATATATATATATATATATATATATATATAAATAAATATCTGTGCTGTAGGTGGATGGTCTGCATGATCTTAACCTCCTTTGAAATATTTTTTAAGTTGTAAAACAGTAGATCTGTTTTAAAGTTTAAAATGAAGACTAAATTGTGTTTATGCTGCTTTATGTTTATAGTTAATGTAATACTCTACACCTATATACAAATTTGAGGAGATCTGACTTCGTGCATTCTCTAAAAATCACCAAAAATTAAATTAAGAGAAGATCCTGCAGCATTGGAGTGCAGATGCATGCACATAAATTAGATCTTTTTTAAACTAATGCAATAATATTTAGATATTTTAGGCATCTTTGGCGCCACTTAATGTGTGAGTTTGAGGTGTTATATAGATTTATGTAGTTGGTTAGGGTTAGAGGTTAGAGTATGTGTGTGTGTTTGTGTGTATATGCCCTGCAGCCACAGGTGTGTGTGTGTGTGTGTGGGTCACCTCTCTGATACAGGTTTAGGGGGGAATTGTGTTTCAGCACTACAGAGGGTCTTTCCTTAATCCATTCACACCCTCCGAGTGACCTGAACTCAGGAGTCTGTCCGCCGACAGAGACTCAGAGAGAGCCAGAGAAAGGTCTGGAATAAAGGAGAAGAGATTATCCTCCATTCCTGATGTAATTCACTGTGTGTTTGCATACCAAACGCCTCTGAGAGATTCCCATTGAAGTCCAGCATTTGAGAAACGTCACGCGTGAGCGTCCACATAATCCCCACAAAGAGAGTAAACTGACACTCCGTTTGTGATCAGTATCATTTGAATACTATTTAATTCGATTTGCTTTGATATATTGAAAAGCCAAATATCAGAGCTTCTAATACAATAGCATTTATTTACAGTTGAAGTCAAAAGTTTACATACACCTTGCATCTGCTCATTTTTATTTTATGAAAAACAGAGGGATAAATACAAAATGCATGTTATTTTTTTTATTTAGTACTCACCTGAAAAAGATATTTCACATAAAATATGTTTACAATAATAGTTTAATTTCTACAAATGGCAGCTGTGTTTGTCCTGAACAGTTGAACTGGCTGCCCCACAAATTCTTTGGTTTTTCAGCATTTTTGTGTATTTGAACCCTTTCCAACAATGACTGTATGATTTTGAGATCCATCTTTTTCACACTGAGGACAACTGAGGGACTCATATGCAACTTTTACAGAAGGTTTAAACGCTCACTGATGCTCCAGAAGAAAAAAACGATGCATTAAGAGCCAGGGGGTGAAAACTTTTGGAATTTAAAGATCAGGGTAAATTTAACTTAATTTGTCTTTTGGGAAACATATAAGTATATTCTATAGCTTCTGAAGGGCAGTACTAAATGAAAAAAATATGATATTTAGGTAAAATAAGAAAAAAATACACGTTAAAAAGTTTTCATGCCCAGCTCTTAATGCATCATGTTTCCTTCTGGAGCATCAGTGAGCGTTTGAACCTTCTGTAATAGTTGCATATGAGTCCCTCAGTTGTCCTCAGTGTGAAAAGATGGATCTCAAAATCATACAGTCATTGTTGGACAGGGTTCAAATACACAAAAATGCTGAAAAACCAAAGATTTTGTGAAACCTGAAGGATTTTTCTGAAGAACAGCAGGCAGAACTATCACTGAACTGAAGAACTATCACTAATCAAAAAACACAGATGTGGATCTTTCAGGTAAAAACACAGTATTAAGAATCAAGCTTATGTAAACTTTTGAACAGGGTCATTTTTATGAATTTAACTATTATTATCTCTTGCGGACTATATGTATACCATCTTTTATGTAAAATATCTTATTTAGGTCAGTACTAAATAAATCCCTGTTATTTTTGTCAAATAATTAACATTTTGCAGATTCTGCAAGGTGTACAGTATGTAAACGTATGGCATCAACTTTGTTTTTGAGCCATTAACATGCTCTTGGAGTTTCTCAGAGTTTCAGGGTTATGAATAGAGTTGGTGTTGATGGTGGTGACAGCCGATAGCTTCGTATTTTAAGCTTTAGTTCAGAGTGTTTATGTCAAAAGGTCTAACGTGGACCAGGTTGAGTACGTGTTGAATCAGGTTGAGTTCAGAGCCAGGTTGAGTTTGACTGTGGCGTCAGCTCATGTTTCTGATGATTTGGAGAAGGAGAGTTTAGTCAGAATTCCCTGAAATGCACTTCATATCTGAGTATCAATAGCTGCATATGGAGGTATCATTTTGTGTGTTTTGTTTACATTCATTAATTTAGCAGAAGTGATTAATTCAATGGAGAAAATACTATATATATAGTGTATTATATACCAACGTTCAGTTAAATAACAGTACAAAAGTGCAGAAAAGTGGAATATACACTACCAGTCAAAAGTTTTTGAACAGTAAGATTTGTAATGTTTTTAAAGAAGTCTCTTCTGCTCACCAAGCCTGCATTTAATTGATTCAAAGTACAGCAAAAACAAATTATTTTTTTGTACTATTTATAGATGTTATAGCTGTTATAAATAGCTGTTTATTTGCATATATTTATAAATGTAATTTATTCCTGTGATCAAAACTAAATTTTTTTAACATCATTAATCCAGTCTTCAGTGTCATGATCCTTCAGAAATCATTATAATTAGCTGTTTTCGCTGAAACATTCTATTATTATTATTATTATTATTATTATTATTATTATTATCATAAATATTTTAAACAGTTTTTTTCAGGATTTTTTTTTTTGAATGTTAAATATGTATAATCTTAAAAAAAGATTTCTATTTCAGATACATTATGTTCTTCTGAACTATCTATCCATCAAAGAAACCTGAAAAAATGATAGCTGTTTTCAACAACAACATTAATAATAATAATAATTAATAATAATAAATGTTTTTTGAGCAGCAAATCAGAATATTAAAATGATTTCTGAAGGATCATGTGACTGAAGTAATGATGCTAAAAATTCAGCTTTGAAATCACAGGAATAAATTACATTATAAAATATTCAAATAGAAAGCAATTATTTGAAATAGTAAAATTATTTCAGAATGTTACTGATTTTGCTGTACTTTGGATCAAATAAATGCAGCTGCTTTTTAAAACATTAAAAATCAATACTGTTCAAAAACTTTTGACTGGTAGCGCATATTCTTTTTTATATTAAGTGAAAAATGGCTGGTTAGTTAAAATGTCTTGGAAATAGAAATCAATTTTGGATATTGAATTAGATAATGTTTATAGTTTTATATTCTTTGTTTTTGTATTTTTTCATCTTTGTCATTTATTTATCGACAAATATCGATTAATTGCATTTAGTTGTTTGACAGCACTATAAGTATTAGTTTATTTCAAGTATTTTTTAAAATTTTTTAAGTCTTAGTTTAAACTATAATTGGACAACTACATTGGATTCCACTGACATGACTTTTGAAAGCAACCTTGTTTGTACCCCGCTGTGAATTTCCTGAGATCGTAGTTAGTGAATATTGTGTCACATAATAGCTACTTGAGTAAATTCAGTCTTTTCAAATAAAGAAAGGCTTGAGCTTTTTCTGAAATTTCCTTATTGCAAGGTGGCAGTAGAGACCTGGATAAACACCCTCCTGCTGCCACCTGCTGGATGAAGCCCAAATCACACCTCACATGCCTTATCAATGAATAACACACAATATTCACGAAGTCCAAGGGCCAAAGGTTCATTTAATGCAGTGATTGTGGGAAATGACGTCATAGAGTGACTCACGATGACCGGACAGTCATCCATATAATAGGATATAATCTCTTATATCATAATCTGATAGTGAGCCATTAGATTTTATTAGGCAAGTTTTATTAGATATAGTGAATCAGTAAGTGAGCAATAATTTTAATACTGGGCCTCTTTGATGAGCTGAAAAAACTGAACACAAAATCCTCATCACTCTAAAAAGGTTTATTATTGTATGCAATAATTACAGTAATATTTACAAACTATTTTGGGAATGTATGAAACAGCAGAATTATAATATATTGACAGTTTATTATAAAAAAGCAGCCAATGAGAGCAGTTTTCTCATGGCAATATTTGATGCATAAGCAGATAAATAGTATAAGAACTAAATATTTTAACATTTCTGAAATAAAATAGGCAAGTATTAAATTGGTCTAGAGTAATTCGTAAGTAAACTTGAACTGTTTGATGGCATTGTTCTTAAACATATGTGCAATAAAATATTTTTAGTGGCCCATACTTAAATGTGCATTAGATGAAATATCAAAATAAAGGCATTTATTCTTAAAGAAACAGCACAAGCAAAATAGCTCAACAACGAAAACAAACACAAACGAAAAAACATTCGAGGCACTGTTATCTAATGCAAAGATATTTTAAGTGGTATTTAAGAGTCCAAATACTTTTTAGGCCTTATTATGTATGTATAGCCTATGACTAATAACATTTTTTAGTTCAGTTTTGCAATTCACTTCACAGTTAATGTTGCCGTTTCTAATGGACTCAGTTCAGTTCCTGTCTGAAAATCATCACCTGTTAAACAGTTAAACTGTTGTTGTGTTTCGTTTTAGTACATCATGATCTCTTTGGGTGCATCCTCCGTTGGTTTCTCCTGCTCTTTGCGGCGTGTGTACACTGCGTGGACGTACAGATAGACCACGAGGATGGCCAGCAGGTTGAAGAGGATGTACGGTATCAGGAGGAAGAACCCCACCTGTAGGGAAATTTTGGGATTCCTCAACTTTACATGGGGTTCTGTTGCTTTCACCAGCGTCTGGAACATCTCGCCCACGTAGACGTTTGACACGTACAGAATCAGCGCCAGGGTGGCCACGCATACTGGACAAGAGGTAAGACACATTAGCAAACTTTGGCATGCACAAAAAAGTCCTAATGTCAATGGAGTATGATGCACTTTTTGTGGGGAATGTTTTCAATCTCAATCTTTTAAATTCTGATTGCAGTTTTGAGAGAATTTTTTTTTACTTTTTCCTTAAAAGTGTAAGATATTAATTCAAAATTATGGGATACACACTGGAATGGGAATAAAAGTCAGAAGTATTATTATTATTATTATTATTATTATTATTATTATTAAGAATTGTGAGATATAATATCAGAATTACAAGATCTAAACTCAGAATAACTCACGATTAATCGCATCCAGAATAAAAGTTTATGTTTACATACTATATATTTGTGTACTGTGTATATTTATTATGTAGATATAAATACAAACACATGCATGTATATATTAAGGAAAAATATTTTAGATTTATATCTAAAATATTTATATTTATTTATAATCTAAATTGTATACAGGTGTAAATATATATACATATAAATATTTAGTTTTTATATATACATGTATGTATGTGTATTTATATATACATAATAAATATACAGAGTAAACACACATATAGTATGTAAACATAAACTTTTATTTTGGATGCGATTAATCGCGATTAATCGTTTGACAACCCTATCAGAATTGTTAGATATAAAGTCAGAATGGCAAGATATAAACTCGGAATTCAAAAAAAAATATGAATTTTGAGTTTATATCTCAGAACTGTTTTTTTTTTTTATTTAAGAATTATGAGATATAAAGTCAGAATTGAATGAAAAAGTATGAATTCTGAGTTTATATCTCAGAATTGTAAGATATAAAGTCAAAATTGTGAGATGTAAACTCATAATTACAATAAGCTTGCAATTTTAAGAAAAAAAGCCCAAATTCTCAGAAAATATACTTAGAATTTAGTATGCTAGATATAAATTCAGAGTTCATAATTTGCAATTCTGTGGAAAAAAAGTTTGAATTGCAAAATATGCAGTGTATATATTGTAATTCTAATTACGATTTTTATTTTCAGAACTACACTTTATAATATCAGTTCTTAAAACATGAGTACATATTTTGCAATTCTAAGTTTAGATCTCGTATTTCCGACTAAATATCTCACAACTGCATGTGTGTGAGAGAGAGAAAAAAACATATTTACCTCTTATTTTCCTTAAATTTACAAGAAAAAGTCAAAATTGTGAGATATAAACTACAATTGCAAGATATAGGCCTGGTTTCACAGACAGGGTTTAGACAAAGCCAGGATTAGGCCATAGTTTAATTAGGACATTAAAGTAATTTTTATAAACGTGCCTTAGAAAACACATACTGGTGTGCATCTTGAGACAAAAGAAAGGTACTTTCAGCTAAAACAGATCAGACTTACATTTTAGTCATTTACATTTACATTACAGAATTGTGAGGAAAAAAAACCCTGAATGGTTGAATATAAACTCTGAATATAAATTCTGACTTTATATTTCACAACAAAGATTTACCTCAGATTTTTCTCAGATTTACGGAAAAAAATGTCTGAATTGTGAGATATAAACTCAGTTGTAAGATAGAAAGTGGGAATTCTAACTTTTTTCTTTCAATTACAAGTTGAATTCAGAAAAAAAGAGGAAACAAAATATAAAGTCAAAATTGTGAGATATAAACTGACAAAATGACAAAATATAAGTTTGCAATTTTGAGAAAAAAGTTAATCTCACAATTAATCTAAAATATAAACTCTTATATTTTGTATTAATGAATTTAGTATGCTAGATATAAATTCAGATTTAATAATTTGCAATTCTGTGGAGAAAAGTTAGAATTATGACCTTTGTTTGTAGACTTGCACTTTAGATATTAGTTCTTAAAACTTCAGTTTGTTTTGCAATTCTGAGTTTAGATTATGTAATTTTATATTTTATATACTTTATATTTCACAATTGTGAGTGAGAGAGAAAGGAAAACAAAGATTTACAGTCAGAATTGTGAGATATAAACTCAGAATTGAAATATAGAAAGTCAGAACAGAGAGAAAAAAACTCTGAGTTGTTGAATATAAAGTCAAAATTGTGAGATATAAACTCAGAATGACAAAATATAAGCTTGCAATTTTGTAAAAAAAGTTCAAAATCTCAGAATTTATCCAAAATATAAACCTTTATATTTTATGTTAATGAATTTAGTATGCTAGATATAAATTCAGAGTTAATAATTGCAATTCTGTGGAGAAGTTTGCACTATATATCTCAGTTCTTAAAACTTTTTAAAAGTTTATATCTTGCACTTCTGAGTTTATATCTCGCAAAGTTTAGATCTTGTAATACTGACTTTATATCTCACAACTGTGTAGGAGAGAGAGAGAGATTTATCTCACATTTTCCTTTTTTTTCTTTCATTTCCAAGTAGAATTTCAGAATTGTAAAAAAAAAAAAGTCTGAATTGTGAGACAGAAAGTGGCAATTCTGAAAAAAAAAAACTGAATTCTGAGTTTATTTTGCATTTCTGAGAAAAAAAGTTTTAAAATAATAATTATATTATAATTGCAAGATATAAACTCAAAATGATAATTGCAGGTTTATGTCTTGCAGTTCTTAGTTTAGATATGGAAATATATAATCAAGAAATAATTTAGAGTTTATATCACGCATTTCTGAATTCAGTTACAGAAAGTAGAATGTTTTTTTATTCAATGTTAGAAACTGGCTTCCATACAATCTTGCAGATTCTTATTGGAATGACTACATTTCAAGCATGAAATTTAGCCAAGTAATAATAAATGTGACTTTTACCCAAATTTCTTGGGGCCACTTTTATAATCATCTAAACCTTTAGCCAAAGTTTTAGAGATTTAAAAAAAAAAGTTAAATGAAGAGTGCAACTGAAGAGGTCAAATGCAAGCAATAGTGTTTGAGATTCAAGTCTCTTGGTTTGTGAAAAGAGTGTGTGTGTGTGTGTGTGTGTATGTATGTGTTTGCTCACCACTAAGTCCACTGCATGTGAATAGTCCTATTGGGCCCATGTAAGTCTGATATGGGTTACTGAAGCTGTTGTACAGCGTGACCAAAATACTGCCCGCAGACCCCAAAAGAGCCAGCGCCAGCAGGATGACAACCAGAGCGTGCAGGATAATCGGAGCGCCTGTTATTTTCGCCAGGCGTTCGAACACTAAGAGCCAGAGAAACAGACAAAAGAGTGTATTTTGCTACACATATATAACTAAATTTTTATTAAAATGACATAAACTATTATATAATTTGAAATAAAATGACATAACCTTAGCCATAACTTCCAGTACGTATAAAATCATGTGATTTGTATGGAATGGCAGTTCAAATTCCTGCAGATTCCAAAGGTCATCTTAGTTCTAGCTTTTTCATTTACTTTTATTGTGCTTTTCAGTATTAATATCGTATACAGTAGTCCAAAACGGTGACACATTTACAATATGAATGTGTTTAGATAACAAAATGTCTAACTAAATGGCATTCAAACTCATGCTGCAGGATCGTTTCTCAGAACATGCGTCACTTTCATCAATATTTTTGCTTAATGTTTGTCGATCAGCTGGAGTTTTCGTTAGTTTTTAGTATTAAGTATTAGGTCAGTTCTCTTATAGTTCACGTAAGAGTACAGAATCACATTCCAGTCACATGTCACAACCACAATGTGGCACAATACTGTTTGTCCTCTGTTTTCACTCACAGAAAAAAGGTACAAAAGGCATTAGTCACTATGGCAGTAGTCTTTTAAAAGGTATGTATTTGTAGTACTTTCTTACCTAAAATGTACATTACATCTGCTGTTATCGTGTATTTTTTGTTCAATGTTTTACTAAAAATGTTTCTTTTATTAAAATAAGTACTAATTGGTATGCTATTTTGTTTTCTAAAATGATATACATTTTAGGGTTGACTCAGTTATTTCGTTTTTAAATAGAAATTAAGCTATTAATTAAGATCTCATATAATAGGTTTACGTTTGAAAATGTAAAATTGTATAATCCAGCATGCACAAAATTAAAATGAAGCTTTATATGAAGCTCACCGGTCACTGTTTTTCCAGGCGAGTCAATCCTAGGGCATCTGATTTTGGTTTCTGAGCCATTGAAAAGGCCAGTTTCGAGAGTGGAGGATCCATTGAAGTTTTCGCTGTCGCTCGGAGCGCATTCCAAGATGGCATTGGCCCAGCCCGCCGACATCCCATAGCCCAATACAATCACTCCAGCAGCACACAAACCAGCACTTGACAAGAAGTGCGCCAGCTTCTTCCCGGACGGCATGGTTTCTGTGTAACGTCGGCCTTTTGGTGGAAGTTTTGCAGCTTGTCAAGTAGACCTTTTGATTCCTGTCACTAGCTGGAAAATGGAAGATCTTGGGAGGAGGCGAGGTGTTGGTGGCTGCTGGGGTAATAAATGAGTGTTGTATAGATTGTACTTTGTCACTGATCTGAAACCAGTATCTGGTGTGTCCCTGCAGTGGCAGAGGTTTGGTCTTGGGTGGGGAAAGCTGATCGCAGATGAGCTTGGGATGAAACTCATCACCAGGAGGGCAATAAAGTCATAAAGTAATCGTCTGTACAGTCACGGACAGCTGCTCGTGTTGTCATGACATTTATGTTGGAGCTCACAATATCATAAAGACAGTGACGTGGGATGGAACAGAAAGAGATGGGACAGAAATCTGATGGGACAGAAGTCCTGCTTTACTGCTGAGGACTGGCGTATAGGAGCCATTTCCCAGGTTTTTATCATAGGGCACGTGAATGATGGCCTTGGGTGTAACATTTATGATCCTTACAGTCATTATTAATATGATAGTAGGAGTAATGTTCATGAATCTAAGAGAGATATTAAAAAAAGAAAAAAAAAAAGAAAAAAATGTACTTTTTGTTTTTTACATGTGTTGAAACTTTAATTAAAGTTTAATTTGTAGGCTTTTAGTTTTGTAGTGATGAAAACAAGCAAAACAAAATAAGATAAATACAAAAAAAAACCTTTTACACATTTTTTAAGAATATCTATAATGTTACTTACTCAACAAAAACTCATCATAGGTCAGAGAACATGTTTATATTACATAAATGTTGTGCATTTCCTGAATGCTGTAGTTATTTTTAGTGCGATGCTTTAAAGATGTCCAAAGTCCTTTTTCCAGTGATATGATATCACTATGGATATCACAGCACTCCCACAAATAAAACTAAGCACAACCAGAGATAATAAGATTACAGAGTGGGTGTTTTACAGATGTAGCTTACCAGAACAATACAAAACTTTAACATAAAATCATTAAAAAATATATTTAAACATAATTTTTAACCAGCAGATGGCGCCTCTTGAATTTCATTCATTCTGAATGAGCATTGTGAGGTTACTAAAAATTAGAATCAGAGATTAGATTAGATTAGATTAACCATTAAACTGATTTTGATTATTTTACATAAACAGTTGTTTTTAGAATTTTCCTTTTTCAGTTTGTATTGTTGTCGCTGATAATGATGATTTAATTGCGTTAATGCAATTAATACAAACATTTTCTTTATAACTGCTGTGCTGAACAGATGCTGTAAAAGTAATTATGAAACAGAATCAAAGTGTAGAATGGTACAAAGCATGAATGAGGAGGATAAAATGGGCGGGGCTTATCGGAAGTCGTCTAATTGGTCTTATTTGTTGGGTTTAAATAATAATTAGTTTCTATTAAATATTTTAGTGTAAAAATATATATTAAATAGTGTAATTACTCGAATATAAATTATTGTTCAGACCTCTGGTTAAGAAACAACGAAGCTCTGCTGATCACGTGGTACCTGTTATTTTTCTTTGCGCTGACCAGGATGGACTAATCAAAGGCGTTTATGATTACTGGGTGAGGCGTATAGTTGTCTAATTTGTTTATCAAATACAGTAATAGAAACAAGACGACATAACTAGAAACAAGCGAGAATAAATTCATGTCAAAGCTAGAAGCTAGATGTAGAACTAGAGACAGTGCTAGTAGCTAAAACTGGAGAATCAGCAGACCTTAAAACACAATTAAAAGAACTTGAACTAAAGTCAACAAAGTTGACTGAAAATAACTTAAAGAGAACCAGAGTCGAAACTAAAATAATAATTAAGCAATGTGACCCTGGACCACAAAACCAGTCATGTTCCAGAAATATATTTTGTACATTTTCTAGAGTAAATATATCAAAACTTAATTTTTAAATCGTAATATGCATTGCCAAGAACTTTTACGAGCGATTTTCTCAATATTTTTGCACCCTCAGATTTTCAAATAGTCGTATCTCGGCCAAATATCAAATTAACAAATCATACATCAATGGACAGTTTATTTATTCAGCTTTCAGATTATGCATAAGTCTCAATTGAACAAAATTGACACTTATAACTGGTTTTGTGATCCTTGGTCACTACAGATCTGTCGAAGTAGCCTAATAGAAACACAACGACAGAACTAGAAGCAAGTGAACAAAAATTTATATCAAAACTAGAAACATAGCCTAACTAAAACTAGAACTATAAACAGTATTAGTAGCTAAAAACGGGAGAATCAGCAGACCTTGAAACACAATGAAACCTAGAACTTCAACTAAAGTCAACAAAGTTACGGACTAGGCGGAACTAAAATAATAACTAAGCAATATATAAATAGGCTAATAGCCTTATTTATTGTGCTTTGTTTTGTTTTGTTTTGTTTTTCACACGAAAAATGTTTTACCGAACTAGAGACCAAAGGTTGGAGACAATAGGCTATATCTGACCTTGGACCACAAAACCAGTCATAAGAGTCAGTTAATGAATTAAATAAGCTTTCCACTAATGTATGCTTGTTAGGATAGGACAATATATGACCGAGATACAACTATAAAAAAAATCTAGAATCTGAGGGTGCAAAAAAGAAAAATCTGAGAAAATCGCCTTGATTGCCCAAATGAAGTTCTTAGCAATGTATAGTACTAATCAAAGATTAAGTTTTGATATATTCACGGTAGGATATCTTCATGAAACATGATCTTTACTTAGATCATTTTGACCCATACAATGTATTTTTGGCTATTGCTACAAATATATGACTCCTTTTGTGGTCCAGAGTCACAGTTATTACTTCCAGAACTAGAGATCGACAGATCTAGAACCATAGCTCATTACATTTTTGTCAGTATCTTCAATTAAACAAAACATTCCCGTGATTTTGATCGATTTCAATGAAGGAATCGAGCATTTTAGGCCATTGCGCGCCCCCTGGAGGAATACAACCGTATCTGTCACAAGAAACAGCATTAGGCTCAGGCTGTGCTTTAAATACACACTTGTTCGTATAATTTCAGAAATGGTCGCCAGGCGGCTCTAAGCACACGGAAAACACCAGAGAAGCGGGTGAGCCCCTGACAGAGGAGTAAATCTGCAGATCAACACAAATCCTCCTGTTTCCTCCTCCTCCTCCAGCAGCAGCGGTCAGTCAGCTTTCACCACCAGCCGCCCGGCGCGTTCTGCGCTCCCGACTACCGGATCATAATCATCCGTGCGCTTGAAAACGGCATTCGTGTTGGACTTTACGGTAAGAGAAAGATGAGGGTGTTTAATCTGAATCCAAACTGCAATATTCAATGTGGCACATGTGTAGGAATGTTGTTTTTCAGTGCGCCGGAGCGCGTAACGGAGCGGTGCGCTCCTGTACGTTCGATACACCCATACCCGCATGCAACCAGCACTTGAGACTGGTTTGTTTTTCCCTAACGTGTTCTGTTCATCCATATAGAAGCGTTTGCATGCATGCGTGTGAAAAACAGTGGATCTCAGGTATTGATGGAGCGCATTGGCTGTGTTGGTAACCCGGGTGATCTGTGGGTTTCTTCGCAATGTGGGTTAGTGGAACGAGCTTTGGGGAAAGGCTCATTGGGACTCGCTGTTCACTCACATCCCTGCAGATCTGCAAAGTGAACACGCGGAGGAGAGGAATGTCATGCATGCGGTCCTCAGGAGCGTAGGTGTGTTTCACAGCAGAGACGGAATTAGAAACAGAACCAGAGACTGAACCAGAACTAGAACCGAGGTTAGACGTCTCAGTTTTACATCAGACTTGTTGTTGCTGAGATGTGCACGTAGTTCATGTGCTCAGTAAGTTTAAGTATTCACTGACTCATTAACATTGTCAGTGTGGTTTCGTGACAGGCATATTGTCTGTTTTTACAATGAATCACTTTAATTAATAATCAGCCTCTGGTAACTGCAACCATGTTAGTCATAAAATGAGTGCATGATCTAAATCTGGTTTTAATGAAGTTATATTATGTGCTTGTGCATTTAACACAGCAAAATCTGCAGAATTGCAAAAATAATGATTTGATGATGCTGTTTAAAAATAGCAATAAAAACCGTGCATCATGTTCTTTTCACAATTTTTTTTAAATTACACACTATCAAGTTTTTGAACAGTATATATATATATATTTTTTAAGAAAGTCTGCATTTATTTGATTCAAATATTTAAAATATTTTTTACTATTTAAAATAAAGTTTTCTATTTGAATATATTTTAATATATATATATATATATATATATATATATATATAAAACACTTATTATTATTATTATTATTATTTTGTTTAAAACAGCTGAGTAGATTTTTTTTCTTTCATGAATAGAAAGTTCAGAAGAACATCATTTATCTGAAATAGAAATCTTTTGTAATATTATAAATGTCTTTATCATCACTTTGGATGAATTTAAAGTATTCATTTCTATAATTATATATATTGTTTATAGAATTATAATTTAATTATAATTTAATAATATAATTTATTATAAAATATCTGAAAAATTATACTAAGTTCAAGGTTTTGAATAGTATAGTGTATACTGTTACAAAAGCTTTTTATTTCAAATAAATGCTGATCTTTGGATTAAAGAATCCTGAATCTGATTAAAGTACTCTGTAAATGTAACTGTTTTAAATATGAATAATAATAATACCAATGCTTCTTGAACAGCGAATCAGCATATTAGAATGATTTCTGAAGAATCATGTGACACTGAATACTGGAGTAATGATTCTGAAAATGTAGCTTTGATCACATGAATAAATTACATTTTAAAATATATTCAAATAGAAAACAGTTATTTTAAATAGTAAAAAATATTTCAGAATTTTACTGATTGTTGCTGTAGTTTAGATCAAATAAGTGCAGGCTTGGTGAGCAGAAAAAACTTCCTTAAAAAACATTAAAAGCCTTACTGTTCAAAAACGTTTGACTGGTTGTGTACGTATCAGCTTTTAAATAACTCTTTAAAATAACGAAAGCAGTCAAATGTCAAAGGTTTTGGGAAATCTGGGTCAGGCATGGAATAATGTATTCAGAATCATACATGTGAATATGTTTTTATGCTATTTATTTCTGGTGATTAAGGGTAATACAAGACGTAAAGCAAAAATGCTACAAAATGCATCACGATTTGTGAAAAAGTGTGAGATACTAGAGCAAAACGGCCACTATTTTGGAATCACCTAAAAATTATTTATAAAATTATTAAATTATTAGCAAACATTGGATTTTATTCAAACCAAATGTTTCTTCAGTATAAATAGTTGAAATCTACTGACATACATGAGCAAAATAGGCATGATATAATACAAATTGAAACATTTTCCCTCATGGAAGGCACAATCTGTGATGATAAATATATTTATTTACATTTATGTATTTAACAGATGCTTTTAAAGAGGAGTGTAACAGTGCCAACAATAATTTGTAGTATACCATGCCAGGTTTATTAGAACACATTGTTTTGCATTGATATTAGTTTTTTTGACTCAACTCAAGAGGGTCTGTTTTGTAAAGAAGATTAAGGTTTCTCTTCTCCACAATTATATTTAGATTCTTACTTAAGTTTCCTCATAAAGAAAAACACTTATGTCAACATGTGGCATCTTTGTGGATATATTTGTTCGGTAGAGAAAGTGTGAACACGTGCTTGGTCCTGCTGAAGTCATTCAGATTTGCAGGTTTTCATTTCTTCCAATGATTTAAAGGAATATTGTGGGTTAAATACATGTCAGGTTTTGTTGACTGTATCTGAAAGTGAAAGTACAACAGGGGTTTAGTTTCAGATGATGTTTGTAGTTCTACATCTGTTCAACGTGAAATATAAACAGATGCACTTTACTCTTTTCCTTCTGTCTGTAAGATATAATATCAGAATCAGTTTTTGTTTGGAAGTCTCGTTTTCATTTATTAATGTCGCTGCAGTGCATCCGTATATGCCCTGCTGTGTTGTGCATTCTCACTGGTGTTATTGCGTTTATCATTCTCTTTGAAGCAGTTTGCAGTTTTGCTTGTGGGTAACAGTGGGGGCTAATTGGTCCATAGCCGTCGCAGTTTAGTGCGCGAAACTGATTATTTGTTGGGCTCTCGTTAGATCTGTCAGGGTCAGAAGAAAGGCCTGGCGCTTTGTGGAAAGCGTGTCGAGCAAAACGTTCAGGAAGCGGAGAAAAGGCTCATTAGCAGGTTTGAAGTTTGTTTGCTTGTGTAATTGAGAGAATTAAGCTGTCTAAATGAAGTAAGCGGGAATCACGTTCTTCAGCAGGAGTTATGGCAGCCGGTAAAATGAGGTGGAGAATATTCACTTCTTTGTGTAAACGTGTTTCTTAACCTAGTAAACTAAGCAAAGCAACTGTGCAGCTGTGCAATCTGAAATGCATCTCGAAGTAGTTTGCTCTCTGCAGTGTTTGTGTCCTGACGCTCAGGAGAGAGCAGATGAAAGATCCAGGACATTGTTCGGGCATGCATTCATTTACTGGAACTCTTGGCTATTCTCGTGGGTTCAAACGCAGGAAAGTAAAGACAGACAGACAGGAAACTTCCTGTGAGGAAAAACAGAACCTCTCCATACTCTCTCTTTCTTCCATGCTCTCTCTCGTCTGGTCCCTTCATTTGGCTTCATTTAGGTAAAATGATGCAAATGTGTGTTTTGGTTGCAGTAGTTCCTTGAAGAGCTGTAAAATATTGACAGGGTTTGCAAGCATTATTTTTTTTTTTTTTTACATTTTACTTTAATTCAAAGTGTTGAGTCATGAGGACTAAACCAATTTCTCTTTAAAACTAAGTAGGTTATTGTGTTGGCACAATAGGCGAGTGGATTACCCACAAGCCTTTGCTCATGAGTAATTTATGTATGTTTAAGCAAAGCATGGGGACTTTTGTTTGGAATTAATATACTTTTTTTGATGCAATTCAATCTCTTTTCTCCTAGCAAGTATATGATATTAGTATATTGTATCAGATTTTATTGCGTGATGAATAATAAATTGGATATTGTAAATATGTTTTACTCTGTGTTGCATTAAAAATGTTGTACATGATAATTATGCATGATTAATTTATAATAAATGATTATAAATAAATTATTTTAGTAAATAAAAATATATAATTTTCCAAATAAGCTTTAAACAAATTAATTATACCATTTAGCAATTGTGAAAGTGTGTTATTTTTTAGTATTATTTTACTATTATAGTTATTTATTAATGTTCTAAATGAGCTTTTATTTTTATATTTTTATTTTAATTTTACTTCAGATTTTTGTGATTTTGTTATTTGTGGTAATTTATATTATTATCTTATTTTATTTCAGTGTGTTGTCAAGACAGCATTTGTAGTTTTTAAGGTTTTTAAGTTTAAATTTTTCATCTAGTCATTTTTCATTTCAGTTAACTTAACATTGCTGTAGAAGTATTTCGATAAACTAGATGTTTACATTTTGTGTTTGCTTGCCAGAGTTGCAGTGTGGTTGCTAAGGAGCGCTGATTGGTTGCTAGAGTGGTTTGGTGGTGGTCAGGGCATTTCTAGGGTGATCTGAGTGGTTGTCGAGTGTTTTTGTGGTTGTCAGGGTGTTGCTAGGTTGCTCTAAGTGGTAGTATAGAGTTTTGGTTGTTGTCAGGGTGTTACTAGAGTACTCCAAAGGTTGCTCTGTGTAGTTGTTAGAGTGTTTTGTGGTTGTTATGGCGTTGCTAGGGTGCTCTGAATGGTTGTAGCGTGTTTTGATAATTGTCAGGGTTTTGTTAGGGTGCTCTAATTGGTTGTAGAGTGTTTTGGTGGTTGTCAGGGTGATGCTAGTGTGCTCTGAGTGGTTGTAAAGTGTTTTAGTGGTTGTCATGGCATTGCTAGGGTGCTCTGAGTGGTTGTAGAGTGTTTTGATGGTTGTTAGGACAGTGCTAGGGTTCTCTGAGTGGTTGTAGAGTGTTTTGGTTGTTGTCAGAGGGTTGCTAGGGTGCTCTGAGTGGCTGTAGAATGTTTTGTTTGTTGTCAGAGCGTTGCTATGGTGCTCCGAATGGTTGTTGATTGTTTTAAGTAGTTGTTTAGGCATTGCTAGGTGGTTTCTATGGTGTTCCAGGTAGTTGTTAGGTCATTGCTATTGTGCTTGTGTTTCGGTCGATTGTTAGAGTCTTACTATGGTGCTCTGATTAGTTGCAAGAGTGTTTATGATGGTTGTCAGGGTGTTGCTAGGGTGCTTCAAATGGTTGTTGAGTGTTTTGGTGGTTGTCATGGCATTGCTAGGGTGCTCTAAATGGTTGTAGAGTGTTTTGGTTGTTGTCAGGGTGTTGCTAGGGTGCTCTTGAGTAGTCGTTAGAGTGTTTTGGTTGGTGTCAGAGCGTTGCTTGTGTGCTCTGAGTGATTTGTCGACTGTTGCAATGCTAGGATGTTCTGAGTGGTTGCAAAGTGTTTTGGTCATTGTCTGGGGGTGGCTAGGATTCTCTGAGTGGTTGTAATGTGTTTTGGTCATTGTTAGGGGTTGCAAGGTTGCTTTTAGTGGTTGCTAGAGTGTTTTGGTTGTTGTCAGGGCATTGCTAGGGTGCTCTGAATGGTTGTTTGGGCATTGCTAGGTGGTCTCTTGGGTGTTCCAGGTAGTTGTTAGGGTGCTTGTGTTTTGGTTGGTTGTTAGAGCGTTACTAGGGTTTTCTGATTGGTTGCTAAAGTGTTTATGATGGTTGTCAGGGCATTGCTAGGGTGCTCTGAATGGTTGTAGAGTGTTTTGGTGGTTGTCAGGGCATTGCTAGAGTGCTCTGAGTGTTTGCTAAAGTGTTTAAGGTATTTGTTTTGTCATTGCTAGGTGGTTGCTATGGTTCTCTGAGTGGTTGCTAGGGTGTTTTGGTTGGTTGTTAGGGATTTACTAATTTACCCAAGTCTATATGTGATACTTTGATCTCTATATATGGCTCAAAGAGAGTGTAAATAGTTTAGATGTTAGTCACATATCACAAATGGTGCAGGAATTGTGCCAAAAGATTAATCTTTAACATCAAGGCTTTGTTTTAATCCATAACCTTAACTATGAACAATAGTAATATGACAACTAGTAGCTCATAACTGAATTTACAGTCAAGGATGAAGTCACGTTCTTCTAATAGACATGTGGTGCCCATCCGCTCCTATGTCACTGGAAAGAGCTTCAGGAAGTGGTTGGAGTTGTAATGGCTTTATGGAGGAGGGTGAGGACTGTGTGTTTGACGGGGTGTGGCAGCAGTGTTCAACATGTGCTTGCCTCTGTGATTCCTGTTACTCAGCTGTACAAACACCACCTCACGCTCACGGATCTACCTGGGCCTTGCTTGCGTTTTCTCCACGCGTCCCTCAAACCAAGGCCTGCCTCGACTTGCCCTCAGATAAGCCGCACACGCACGCGTCCCAGATGAACCTGAGGACACACGCGGATTCTTGGAATATTTGAGGCGTAGAATCAGCAAGCGGTTAGTGGGTAACTATGTAAAATATGTAAATCTGTTGTGTGTGCGTTAGTTTGTTTTTGTACTATTATGACGGAAGGCTGCAACCTGTCTGTCTTGAGTCTTTGGGAAGACCCCGTGTTTGGCTGTGAATGTGTGTGGGACGTCCCAGAGGACAGGTTTATTGCTCAGAGGTTGCTTTTTCATTGCTTTTTCTGCTGACTTAATGGAGGGACGTTTGTGGTTCATTCATGGAGCTTTGTTGCAAATGTTTTTCCTATAAATACTGATGAGAATTTTTTTTTTTTAATTAAAATGTAGTTAGTTTAATCTTTAATTAAAACTGTCATTGATTACATTATAATAATTACATTAATTTAAAATCAAAACGATATGCAAATATGACTTTTTTAACATGCATTAGGTGTAGAGCTATACAATTAATGTGGATAACAGCTCAGATAATTTACAAATAGTTATTATATATTAAGCATTTTTTTATATTAAACAACCAGTAGTGTTTCATCTTATTTTGATTATTCAGTTTTTATTTGGAACTTGATGGATGCAAAAACAAAAGATAAAAATATTTACACTACACTATTCAAATAGTCTTGTTCAAAAGATGTTTTTTTTTATAATTATTATATATTATAAGCAAAATTATACACGGATAAGACCATTTCTGACGTGCGTTTTACACGCAATGCATGAGGTTACTGCTGTCTTTTTCTCAAGCAGAAATCTCCATTTGCTCTCCATATAATCTAATGGAGAAACAGCTGAGATATTAAAGGGATCCGTCTTCTCTTATATGGCTTTGAAAATCAGCATTGTTTCAGAGTCAAACAGGAAGAGACGTGTGCGAATCTCTTGGGTTGCGTCTGGTGGAATGGACAGGAAGCAGGTCTGGATTGAATTTGAGCTGTCAGGGGAAGAGCCAATGATGTCATATCATTACCAGCTGCCCAGAAATATGAGGGGCAATACGCATTTCCCAGCACAAATCTTCACCCTTTTACTGTTTTGTACTGAGTTACCTTGTGCACCCCGTCAAAAAAGCTTGCATTGATCGTAGGCCAGTACATTTGTAAAATATTATTATAATTTAAAATGAGAGTTTTCTAGGTGAATATATTTTAAAATATAATTTATTTAGGTGAATTTTCAGCATCATTGATCCAGTTATCAGTGTCACATGATCCTTCAGAAATCATTCTAATATGCTGATTTGTTGCTTAAGAAACATTTCTGATTATTATCAATGATAAAAACAATAGTCCTGCTTGATAATTTAGTGGAAACTGAATGACATGTGATTTTTCAGGATTTTCTAATAAATGCAAAGTTCAAAAGAACAGCATTCATTTGAAATAGAAATCTTTTCTAACATTATAAATGTCTTTCCTACCACTTTTGAATGCATCCTAATGGAAACAATCTCCTGTTTCTACCATTGCATGACTTATAGCATATGATATCTGGATGAATGTGAGCATTATCTCAGGCCTGAGACATATAACGTGTGTTTGTGAGTCTCACTGTGAGAATCACTCCTTGATGACCTCTCTCTGAAACCAAAAGACAGAGACAGAGCTGCAGGCTAGTTCACCTTTGAAATGTGATCGTAGGATGATCTCACAGCTTTGAAGAAGCTTCTGCTTCGTTCGTCTGTGTGTCTGGCTCTGCATACTTTTCCCAGTTACTCTGTGTGAAAAATATTTGGATGAAGGACCGTGTGTGTGTATATGCAGGGTGGAGTGCACTATGACATCTTCTCTCTGGTTCTGTTTTTACATCCTGAGAACTGAAAGCCAATGTCACGAACCCCTCCTAGAGAGACTGTTGTTTTGGTGCTCACCCCCACAGTTCACACCAGCCCGTATGTACACACACATGCACACAGACAGTTTGTGAATATGCATGAGATTCCAGAACAAAAACACAATCTGGAGATACCACGAACAAGATGTTTAAACAGATTTTAAAGGAATGTTTTTCCTTCAAGTGAAATGTGCATCATTTACTCGCCCACATATAAACTCGTATTTCCTTTTTTTTTTTTCTTCAGTGAACCACAAAGGGAGATGGTTTGAAGAATGTCCAAATTGCTCTTTTCCAGAACGTGTCCATTGGCCAGGGAATGTCATACTTTTAAAAAAGCACCATAGAAGTATAATGAATAGTATATATGACTTATAGCCTATTATGAGAAAAACTGAAAATAAGTTTTGATCTCCACCAATGCTATGTTTTCACATATTCAAACTTGATGCACAAGGCGTGATACATTTTAACACATTTTAACAAATTTTTTAACATTTCATTTGAAAATTGTGAAAACTCTTATTTTTGGGTGAACCACTTGTAAAAATCTCTATTTGTGCTATAAAATGAATAGTTTCAGCTGTATGATCTGATTAAATGGGCCACACATGAAGCTGATGTAAAACAGCAAATATATGCATATGTAACTATATTACTTGCCAAAAGTCTTTTATCTGATTATCTGGGGGAAAAAATGAAAGTCTAAGTCTCTTATATTCAGCAAGGCTGCATAGTTTTAATTAAAAATACAGTAAAACAGTAATATTCTGAAACATTAGAAAAAATGTAAACTGTTTTATTTTAAAATGTATTTTTAAAAATGTTTAATTTGAAATTATTCTTGTGATGCAAAGCTGAATTTTCAGCATCATTACTTTACAGTACATTACATCAGTAGAGGGTTGAGCGATTAATGTCGATATTAAGCATTTTTGATAGATTTTTTTGATTATCTGTTTTGGACATTTTCAAAATCGATTTGCCGTTTACATAATTTTAACAAATTTTTAGTTTTTGTCAGAGCCCTTGTTATTCTTAATTTTGACATTAATTTCTGATTATTGGTGTTGATATTAAGCTTTTTTGTTATTTTCAGTATTGCTTATTTTCAAAACCAATTCGCAGATAAAATAATTTAAAAGCATTTTTAGTTTTTGTCAGAGGCCTTGTTATTCTTAATTTTGACATTAATTTCTGATTATCTGTGCCAGTATTAAGCATTTTTATGATTATCGGTATTGGTCATTTTCAAAATTGATTTGCTGATAAAATAATGAAAAAGCATTTTTAGTTTGTTGTCACAGCCCCAGTTCTTAATTTTGATGTTAAGTTCCAATTAGCGGTGCTGAAATTAAGCATTTTTCTGATTATGTATTGGTCATTTTCAAAACCGATTTGCTGATAAAATAATTTAAAATCATCTATAGTTTTTGTCATAGCCCTTGTTATTCTTAATTTTGCAATTAATTTCCAAATATTGGTTTTGATATTAAGCATTTTTATGATTATCGGTGTTGGTCATTTTAAAACCGATTTGCCGATAAAATAATTTAAAAGCATTTTTAGTTTCTGTTAGAGCCCTTGTTATTCTTAATTTTGACATTAATTTCTGATTATCTGTGCCAATATTAAGCATTTTTATGTTTATCGGAATTGGTCATTTTCAAAATCGATTTGCTGTTAAAATAATTGAAAAGCATTTTTAGTTTTTGTCACAGCCCCTGTTCTTAATTTTGACATTAATTTCCAAATAGCGGTGCTGAAATTAAGCATTTTTATGATTATCGGTATTGCTCATTTTCAAAACCGTTTTGCCGATAAAATAATTTAAAAGCATTTTTAGTTTTTGTCACAGCCCTTGTTATTCTTAATTTTGACATAAGTTTTAATTTTTACACCAGCGGTCGACCGCTAGTCTTCAGTGTCACATGATCTTTCAGAAATCATTCTAACATGCTAATTGAAACATTTGTTACTATTAACAGTAGGAAAGTTTTCAGAAAGTTCAAAAGTCAGAATGTTCAAAAGAAAAGCATTATTCTTAAATAAAACTCTTTAATGTCTTTACTCTCACTTTTGATCAGTTTAAAGTTGAATAAAAGTATTCATTTGTTAAAAAAATAAACATTGACCTCAAAACTTATATATATATATATATATATATATATTAACCGACATAAATATGAAAATTTAAGCCTTTACGTTAATGTTAATTTTTCTGGCACCGACAGACTTCACTTTTACCTTTACATCTCTTTTAAATCCACCAGAAAAGCTTTCTTTGAAGGTGATCCGTTTGGAGGCGGTGCCTTTGATTTGCTGCTGTCAGTAAATTCTGCATTAATCCGCTCGTGTGCTGATACTGTAAGACAAATCACCCGCCCCCTGCACCTCCGAGCCATAAAGAGACAGTTCAGTGGTGCTAAACATAAAGATTTGATGTCTTATTATAAATCATTCACATGTGGAATATTTCTGTGCCATACTTTGATGTGATTTCATTGCACTTTAACATCTAACCGTGCACTAATGTGCCGGATTTGAATGTCACGGTCCTGCTTTTCCCAGGCGTAAGAGAGCGGCGGCTTAAATTGGAGCATTCCTTGTCTTTTTGCAGATTAGTCATGTACGTCAAGGTAGAGAGCCACAGACAACGAGATGTTCAAAGTAAAGGCTGCTCTCCTGGGCGGTTTAATTCCAGCCTCCTGGGTCTGAAATGATGGAACAAGCTTTTCTGCTCTCAGAGGCAGCGGGTTAGACGCACCGCCGTGGCTCTTGCGTGTTATCACACAAGCGCTGGGCTTCTAAAGCGCTGTAGCTTTCAGAGCAATACAAAGTGGTTTTGTTCTAGAGCACTGAGGGATGCACTCGCAGAGACTCCAGTTTTTGCATCTGACTGCTCTGAGTGTGTTCATTCAGATACAGAGAGCTGTGTATCCTAAATACTCGCAGATCAGCGCCGTTGCCCTGAGGCGCTTTTAATGTGATGTATTACACTGACTGTGTTCATATCTACTCGAATAACTCACAGTTCAAAGGACAACTCTTTCAGTGTTTCACCCTGTCAAAACCACTAAGAGCTGAAAGCCTCCTTACTGACCTCAAGGCGAGTAAAAGCTTCTCACGTTTAACTCCTTTTTGAAGTCAACACATATATCAGAATTTACCTTTCTGGTCTGTTTATGCATGGTTTTGTCGGTGCATGCTATCCATAAATGGAATTGTTTGTGTTTGTAGCAGTTTATTAAAATGTTTACTTGCGCCAGCTTTGACGACTTCCCTTTTTGGTTGATGATGTCATCTAGGCAGTGCAGGCTGTTTGGTAAGGTTAAGAATACACAAATTGCTGTTTAGATTTTGTGGTATGCTCTAGGCATCCTAAATGTACTGAAAATGAGTTTGTTTCTTCATTGGAACAGATTCTGAGAAATGTATCATTGCATCACTTGCTCACCAGTGGATCCTCTGCAGTTAATGGGTGCCATCAGAATGAGAGTCGCAATACAAACGTCACAATAATCCACTCCAGTCCACCAGTTGTGAAGTGAAAAGCCATTGCTTCAGGCCAAAATGTGCATCTTATATCTGTAATATTGGTCCTCCAGTGAAAAAATTGTCTTGTCTGAATGTGGAGAGAAATATGCACTTTTTTACAACCAAAAACACTGAAAAAGAGTTTAAAACAAATACATTGGTGGATTTTGATGTGAGGGGGATGGACAGCAGATGTTCAGAAGCATTGATTTAAAGTAAAAACGCCTTGATGATGGATTTGTTTCTTACAGATTTTTGCTTCATAGGATGTTAATTGATAGACTCAATTGGTGTGGATTACTTGTGGACTATTGTGGTGTTTTTATCAGCCGTTTGGACTTTTTTTCTGACGGCACCCATTCACTGCAGAGGATCCATTGGTGAGCAAGTGATGTAATAAATTTCTCATAATATGTTCTGATGAATAAAAAGAACTTGTCTACATCATGGATGGCCTGAGGGTGTAAAACAAATGATGTAAATGATGTAATGATGTAAATAAAGCAACATTGTCAACACACACTCAGGGCAATTCTTAACTGCTTTACATTTTGGCAAATTGGTGACTAAGGCCCAATTACTCCGAACGCGCTCTTTTAGGTTTGAAAACATGAGGCGCACTGTGCAGCGTTTTTTTGTGTTGCTAGGAAACCATCAAAACAGGATTTTTGCGCTCTAAAATCTTTGGGTTTTGCTGTTAAGTAAACTGTCATATTAGCTAAAATCTTAATAAATACAGCTCAGGGAAACCCGCGACAGACACCAAAAGTTTCTCCTCCATCATTGCAGTCTCCGGACTTTCTAAGCAATGGTAAACTTTCATCAGCGATACGGAAAGGCCCACCTCTCCATTCATTCGATTGGACAATGTTTGTTTGTTTTCATGCAATACTCACATTATGTTAAGGGGTAGATCTTCATGCCAAATATTTTTCTAAAAATGATAAGTTTCCATAAAATAGGTATATTTTCTCAAGAGGTCAGGTTGGTGTTTTATGTAACACCCACTGTCAGTGGCTAACTTGGCAATCCAATGGTTAAATCTAGTCCTTCTCTACATTTCGTTCTTGAAAACGAAATGGGTTGTGCATGTAGTTTGATGTTGATTTTACATTCAGCATGTATCGTAATCGCTATATTCTCAACAGATTGTCTCGCAATTCATTTTATGTTCACAAATATAGACGTACCTGCAAGACTATTGCTCTGAGCCATAATGGATTGGCATTGACCTTGAACAGCTTGCTTTCCCTGTCTGTCTATGAAGTCAAGCTGTGTGTGCGTTCTGGCTTGCCATTTCAGCCTTTTAACGCTCACTCATTTACATAGTTTGTCTGATATTAGCAACTCTGTGTCCTCCCTGAAGTGCTGTTTGTCTTCTCTATTGTGCTGCTTATTATCATAATGGTTTCAGGCTTAGAAAAACAACTTGTAAAACAGCAATTTGTTGAATTGGGCCGTTAAATGGTGATCAGGCCATTATGTTAATCAGTTTAGGTTCTGCAGTACAGTTTAGTAATCATTTTGAATGTAGTTAATTTTGAATTGTGTGTTTCACTAGGTTTATAATACTGAAATGTTAGCTGATTGTGCAGCTAAATTGAGGTTAATATTTTGGCCTGACAGGTGATAAAATGGGTAAAATATTCTTTCAGACATATCTACAGTGATATCTACACTGAACAAAATTATAAACGCAGCACTTTAGTTTTTGCCCCCATTTTTCATGAGCTGAACTCAAAGATCTAAGACTTTTTCTATGTACACAAAAGGCATATTTCTCCTAAATATTGTTCACAAAAGTCTGTGTTAGTGAGCACTTCTCCTTTGCCGAGATAATCCATCCACCTCACAGGTGTGGCATATCAAGATGCTAATTAGACAGCATGATTTTTGCACAGGTGTGTCTTAGGCTGGCCACAATAAAAGGCCACTCTAAAATGTGCAGTTTTATCACACAGCACAATACAATAGATGTCACAAGTTTTAAAGGAGTGTGTTATTGTCATGCTGTGTAACGTGTAAATGTCCACCAGAGTTGTTGCCCGTGAATTGAATTTTAATTTTTCTACCATAAGACATTCCACAGGCCACAATCAACAACCTGCTCAACTCTGTGCGAAGGAAATGTGGACCCTAACCCCCCCAATACAGTAAAACTGCACATTTTAGAGTGGCCTTTTATTGTGGCCAGCCTAAGGCACACCTGTGCAATAATCATGCTGTCTAATCTGCACCCTGATATGCCACACCTGTGAGGTAGATGGATTTTCTCGGCAAAGGAAGAATTGTTTGAGAGAAATAGAACAATGTTTGAGAGAAATAGGCCTTTTGTGTACATAAAAAAAAGTATTAGATAATAATTTTTTTATAATTATAATTTTGTTCATTATAGTTAAGCAGGTCATCCTAGAAATGGCCTTAATCTAGTCTGATTTGCAGTGTCTTGAATAGCAGAAACCTCCAGTGCACTTGCATTTGGGTACTATAAGTAGCTATTTTTGTATGCATACCCTCAACGTTCCTAAAACTAACCTCAAATGAGGTCAGAAAATGTTTTGTGTTTGTGAAAAAGATATAGCGTGCTTACCGCATGTAGGTTAGAAAGACAATGAGTGGTGCAATAAAGCTCAAATCCTAAAGGCTTCAGGCTGCTCTTCTGATTGTCTTCACACTTTTTTGCATGATGTGAAACATGTTATTCTCTGATGTGCTGAGTGCTAAAACAAGCCCATCCCTCATCACCCCGTCCTGCAGGAGCCTCAGTGCGCCATGGGGAAAATATAATCATAATAATGATAATGTGTTCAGTCTGTCTGTAGGCTGGGAGGGGAGGTCCAGTCGTCTGAAAGAATGCTTTTCTGTCTAAATGAACTAGCATTTTTTTCAAGACGCCTTCAGTAAGACCCCAGTACACAAGCAAATACGGAAACACTGCTGTTTAGAACAGTTTAGGGTGGGTGCGTTTTTTTTTTGTATTTGAAAGATGTCTTGTATGCTCACTAAGAATGCATTTATTGATCAAAAATACAGTTAAAATAATTGTTCTGTTATTGTGGAAACCATGATATATTTTTCATTCAGGATTCTTTGACAAATTGAAAAGTTCAAAAGAACAGCTTTTATTTTAAATAAATGTTTTGTGTTCTGAATAAAAGTATTTTAAGAAATCTTAACCTAAACTTTTGAACAGTAGTATATATTTGTATATTGGTTTCTATATTTACATCTATGGCTAGCATTAAAAATTCACAGTAATTAGATGACTGTAGCTAGTAAGATTTCTGATTGTCGCTAACTGTATCCTTCTGTTGCTCAGCCGATATCTCTGAACATCTAAATATAAACATTTTTACAGTAAACATGATCCCTCCCTTGGTATGATAATGACATGTGATTTTTTTTTTTTTTTCTGTGGGGATGTTTTTCAGCTTTCAGTTCTGGTTTACCCCGTGAGATGGTGTTTCAAGCTTCTGAGCTGAGGAATCTGTACATCACAGCATTTTCGACTGAAAACATTTATAGAATGTGACCTTGTGATGATTAATGGTCTGTCACTATTGCTGATCATCAGTAGCTATATTTTTTATGCAACTTTTAGGGTATTTTATTCAAAATGGATGGATGCAGATGAAATTTCTAAAATGCACATAAACGATTTTGCGCCAGGTTCCCTTTTGTGTTCTTTAACACAGAAGTTATTTTTGTTTTTTGTTTTTTCTTAAATGATTGTAGTATTTTCCCGATCTATATACATGCATTTGGAAGATACTTTTTTCCAAAGTGACTTACATTGCATTCAAAGCCATTTTTTCACTTCATGCATGTCCTAAGAATTGCAACCATGACTGTGGTGTTACTAACACCTTGCTCTGCTATATTTATTTGCATTTCTGTCATGACAACTCTCTGAAAGGTTTCGCATGGTAACGGTTATGACAGTGTTAATGTATTTAGTCTTGGTGGAATAGATCTTCTACACTGCTGCTGAATTGCTGCTGCTGTTGGTTATTGCTGTAGTTGTAGATTATTGCTGCTGCTGTTGCAAGCAAGTACAGGAACTTGCTACTGCCAAAGCATATGGCGATACGGTGCTGTGAATATTTAAGACATACTGCTGCTGCACAAATAGCATATAAAATAACCCCTAGCAGATCTATACAGGTGGAGCTGGGGAAGGAGGAGGGTTTCAGAGGAACTCTGAAAGCGCGCTGCCAAATGCCCAAGTGAATTCTACCAGCCATTTAATGTTAATGTAAACTGAGAATTGTGAGATGTAAACTCAGAATTGTTATATAATTCTGATGCAAACTCAGAATTTTGAGATGTAAATTTTGAATTTAAGATGTAAGCTCAAAATTGCAAGACGTAAACTCAGAATTGTGATGTAATTCAAATGTAAGCTGAGAATTACGAGACGTAAACTAAGAATTGAGACGTAAACTGAAAATTTTGAGGCATAAACTCAGAATTGCGAGATGTAAACTCAGAATTGTGATATAATTCTGATGTGAACTAAATGTGAGACGTAAATTTGGAATTTGAGATGTGAACTGAAAATTCACAAAGAGGTCTGAGATGTAACCTCAGAGTTACAAGACGAACTCAGAATTACAAAACGTAAATCTAATTTGGGAGATGTAAACTCAGAATTGGGAGACGTAAACTCTGTTTTATGTAACCAGTGTTGGGGAAAGTTACTTTGAAAAGTAATGCATTACAATATTGCGTTACTTCCTAAAAAGTAACTAATTACATTACTTAGTTACTTTTTATGGAAATTAATGCGTTACATTACTTTTGCGTTACTTTTGCATTGCTTTTTAAATCTGGGCAGGGCTTGTTTGTTTTTAATAGTGAAATGAATAAGCCTAAGGCTGAAGGAAAAGTAAATTTACGTCTGTACAGTAAAACTGTAGGAAAAGAAAGTTCAACACTCTTCCAAAATGAGAAAAATGAAGCACAAATGTTAATCTAAAGTAAGTTTTGCTTATTAGTATGGTTGAATTGGATCAACAAAGGTCAGCAGCAAAGTCACTGGTTAATAAAATGGGATTAAATACATAAAGGAAACAAAAAGTAACTGGCGTAATTTTTTTGAAAAAGTAACTGAGATATTTTCATGTAAATTAAAAAGTAATGCATTACTTTATTAGTTACCTATAGTAAGACTATTATGTAACTTGAGTTAATTGTAATGCTTTACCCCCAACACTGTATGTTACTCACAATTCTGAGGGAAAAAATCATAATTGTGAGACATAAGCTCAGAATTGTGAGATGTACACTAAGAATTGTGATGCAATTGTGATGTAAACTCAAAACTCAAAACTTTTTTTTTTTTTTGCAGTTGGCAGACATTTTAATCCGAAGCAACTTACATTGCATTAAAGGTATGTGTTTTATTAGTTCATACATTCCCTGGGAATCGAACCCATGACCTCGGCATTGTAATCACCATGTTATAGCTGTTTGAGCTGCATTTTTCAAATATTTTCATACCTGGTAAATGCCCTACAAATCAGCTGTATTAAATTAATTCCAGACCGTCTGAAAGAGTTCATTTGTTCCTGGAGAGAATCTGACTCAAACATGTTACTCATGATCATGCTGGGTTTGAGTCTAGATTTAGTGTGGGTCTAGACACAACACTGAGCTAGTCAGCAATATCAAGTACCACCGCTGTCTGCCCCATCCAGGGCTCTCAGGAGGAGGTAACCAGCTTTCAGTTCATGAATCCACCACATTTAGCAGGAAATCTTAGTCACATAGTCTTACGGAAAGAAGTTCATCATTGTCCTACTCCTGCTGTTTTTCCTTTTTCCTTGTGTGGTTGTTCTGTTATCAATACTAGGGCTTTTCTGTTGCCTTTGGCTGGATTTGTTGTTAAACTTGACCCATGCCCGTCATTTCCTGCAGCAAACTGGCTGCGAAAACCGTAGGGTGTGTCTCCTCGGGCCCACCGTTAGTTTTAAAACAGCATGGTGCGTAATTTTCAGCTCGCAACGAGCCAAACTAAATGAGCCCACACAAGCAGAGCTCTTGCATATTGTTCCTCGACTCAAGAGTTGAACTGATTGAAGTCGAGGTGGCTGTTAATTTCAGCACAATCTCGTTCCCCAGCGATCCTCAGCGAGATGAAACGCCGAGACCCAGGGGTGCGGCTGGCAGATATTATTCCCATAGGATGAAGAGGAATTTTTAGACTGACTTTCATTTGCATGGGCTCAATACGTCACTGAGTGTAATAAGCTCAGCAGTCTGGCCTAGGGTTTCAAGGTGTACCAAAACACAAGTATAAATGTATTTATGTCATTCTCATTGAGGTTGCCATGGAAAGATTCTCGTCACATAGGAATCTAAGCTCAGACTCAAAACAAAACGAAGTGAAACCTCATATCAGACAGAAGAACTGAAAGTGTGATTGATAACGTCTGGGAATTAGTCCATAGATAAATAAAATGCAGTTTTAAAGAAATGTTCTGCTCTAAAAATGCGGTTTTGTTAAGAAAGAATTTGTGAAGTTTTGTAGACTTTATAATGTATCTATTTCATGACATGAGAGTATCACATCATTTTAGTCTCGTGTTGTTTTGCACCTTTAACGACTTTGGGCTGCTAAAACCAAAGTTGAATAAGTGACCAAACAACTAAAAACAGACTGTCCACTGTCATGTTCTCACAAGGCACGCATTATTTTTTTTTTGTTCTAACTAGTGATTCTATTCCAGGGTTGTTTTATCGGCAGACTTGCAGACAAGTTTAGTCAAGAAGCTGTTTACAAAGCATATCGATCAGCTCTAAGATACGCACTCCGCATCTGAATTGGCACACAGAGTCAAAGCCGTTTTCATTTGCTCTTTCCTGGTGCAGCAGGAGAGCTTCATATTTTATCTTTGGTTTTATGAAAACACCTTAGTTGGAGGTTGTAGTGGTGTTTTAAAACCTTTCTGCGATTTCTTTCCTCTGCGCTCCAGTGAGCCAGACAAGTTCAAGATCAGTGATCCAGTTAACCAGACTCTGCACAGCCCCCAACGTTTTCACAACTCAAAAGTTTTGTGCAGGAAGTTCCAGAAGTGTAATCGCTTCAGCAAGTTTGACAGAATCAGACAACAGTCCCTATCATGTCACACATCTTATTGCGCTGAACGTTGACTTTAAGTGTGCGTGTTAATGGTTTCTGAACGATCATGTGACACTGATGACTGGAGTAATGGCTGATGAAAATTCAGCTTTGCATCAAAGGAATAAATTATATTTTAAAGTACATTAAAACACAAAACCATTTTTTAAAATTGCAATATTTTTTGTATTTTTGATCAACTAAATGCAGACTTTTGAATGGAATTATACAGTAGAAAAGAAATTTAATATTGCATCTACCCTGACTGCGGTCCTTTGCTGTCACTTCCGAGTGCCCATTCTTATAATAACTGAAGATAAAACATACTGAACGATCAGAGTGTATGTTCATTTGATGAGTACATGCAAAGCTTCTAGTCTGCATAATTGATCTGTCATTAGAAGGTGATGAACTGTACTTGCATGGGGCTTTTTAACACCTCAGCAAACGTGATGACCCATTGATGCATTTCATTGCCTCGTCCTTCAGTCTTGCTGCATGGCGAGTTAAATTGGATTAGAAATCAAATCAGGTTCGCAGGTGACTTTCGACCTTGATTTGCATTATTTTTCATTACTTTTCCAATATTTCTGATCCGGGTTGTGATGGATTCTGCTTTTAAATTTTAATTTAATGATGATGTGGGAAGGTGTTAATATGTTCTTGCATCCAAGCTTAATATGCAGAAACAACTATAACTAAGCTGCTCATAGGTTAATTCTCCCAAAAAGTGCCAGCACTAGCTAAATTCGAAGAAGTGTATATACTGTTTGAAATTCAGTCACTGTGATGCTGCAGCACAGCAAAAATGACTCAAATAACGTTATGTGTTGGGGCAGGGCTATTTGTTTGTAAGATTGAGATATAAACTTACAATTATATTCAACTAGCAATTCTAAAGAAAAAAGTCAAAACTTTGAAATGTAAATTCTGTAATCTTCGGTCAGAGGTCAGAATTGTGAGACGTAAACTAATAATTGCTTGACAAACTCAGAATAGTGAGATGTAAACTCTCAGTTATATGTAACTCGCAATTCTGAGGAAAAAAGTCATAATTGCAAGACGTAATCTCAGAATTGTGAGACGTGAACTGAGAATTAGAAGATGTCAAATTTAGAAATGTAAACTCAAAATTGCAAAACCTAAACTCTCAATAATATGTAACTCACGATTCTGAGGAATAAGTGATGTAAACTGAGAAAACTGAGGAATATGTGATGTAAACTGAGAATTCTGATAAAATTCTGATGTAAACTCAATTCTGAGACGTAAACTCAGAATTGCAAGATGCAATCTCAGAATTGCGTGATGTAATATCAAAATTGTGAGACGCAAACTGAGAATTGCGAGACATAAACTCAGAAATGTGAGGTGTATAGTTAGAACTGCAAGACGCAAAGTCAGAATGGTGAGACGTAAAATCAGAATTGCAAGGTGTAAAGTTAGTACTGCAAGATGCAGTGTCAGAATTGTGAGATGCAATCCAAGAATTGCGAGATATAAACTCAGATCTGTGAGGTGTAAAGTTCGAACTGCAAGATGCAAAGTCAGAATTGCGAGACGCAAACCGAGAATTGTGAGATATAAACTCAGAACTGTGAGGTGTAAAGTTAGAACTCCAGACACAAAGTCGAAATTGCAAGACGTAAACTGATAATTGCGAGGTATAAAGTCAGAATTGCGAGGTATAAAGTCAGAATTGTGAAAAGTAAAGTCAGAATTCGAGACGTAAAGTCAGAATTTTGAGACGTAAAGTCAGAATTTGAGACGTAAAGTCAGAATTTGAGACGTAAAGTCAGAATTCGAGACGTAAAGTCAGAATTTTGAGACGTAAAGTCAGAATTCGAGACGTAAAGTCAGAATTCGAGACGTAAAGTCAGAATTTGAGACGTTAAGTCAGAATTTGAGACGTTAAGTCAGAATTTGAGACGTTAAGTCAGAATTTTGAGATGTAAAGTCAGAATTCGAGATGTAAAGTCAGAATTTTGAGACGTCTAGTCAGAATTTTGAGACGTCTAGTCAGAATTCGAGACGTAAAGTCAGAATTCGAGACGTAAAGTCAGAATTCGAGACGTAAAGTCAGAATTTTGAGATGTAAAGTCCGAATTTTGAGACGTAAAGTCCGAATTTTGAGACGTAAAGTCAGAATTGCAAGACGTGTAGTCAGAATTGCAAGACGTAAACTCAAAACTGCAAGGCGTAGAGTCAGAATTGCGAGATGTAAGCTGAGAATTGCAAGGTGTAAAGTCAGAATTGCGAAATGTAAAATCAGAGTTGTGAAATAATTTAATTGCAAGATATACACATAAGAAATGTAAATTCACACTTATGAAAAAAAAGTTGTAATTGCAAGATGTAAATTCAGAATAGCAAGATACACTCTGAGCTGTGAGAAATAAACTTGCAATTATATACATCTAACTTGCATTTCTAAGAGGAAAATTCTGTATTGTATAAACTCACAATTATATACAACTCACAATGCTAAAATTACCTTTTTTTTTTATTCCATGGCGGAAACAAGCTTCCATAAAAAAGTGCTTACATTACCTTTTAAAATTTTAATGTTGCCTTTATTTTTTATTGATAGTGCAATCAATACTCATGAAATCAGAGCACACCATTTACCAATCAATGCTGTATCAGTAAACGCTCATGAAACTGTATGTGGCTGGATGATTATCTACGTTTATCGGCTCGAAGCTGATCCTTCAGCAGCGGAAGTGAAATAGCATCCGTGTTTTATTCCATTGACCCTGTAAACCTGAACTCGTCTGTAAATCTTCACGAACTCCTCACAGACTCTAGATAGAGAGAAGATTTTCCAGCTTCTGCTCTCAGAAGAATTCACTTACAGCAACATTCAACTTGTGACCTTTTGAAGCTCGATGGATTTGAAATGATTTTCTGTCATCTCGGGACTGGCCGCTAGATCACTCGGCCCTGGGGAGAGGATGCGGTTGATGCCCTGTCGGTCTCCTCTTAAACATATACACACATAATATCAGCTCTGCAGTGTGTGTCACTATTTGTTTACATCCGGACTATGAAGCAGGAAGCAGGAGTCCGGTCCAAAAAGGGTGGATCCATGCTTACTATCACATTACATCAGAGTCTGTTTCTCATAACGAACGGCCTAAAGGGCAAGAACTCCGATAAGAGCGCCGTCCGCCTCCTGCCCGGGTCACTGGAAGATAACTGTTCTCAAACGTGATTGTTTGCTGTGTTATTTTGTGCAGTGTAATAGCGTATGTCTGTTTTTCATACTACTGGAGTCCCGTCAAGCCCCTGCCTTGGTAAATGACTTACAGGTATTATAATTAACCAAATGACATTTAACGGTTGTGCGCTTAATGGTTTCTCTTCAACAGGCCTTAAATTGAATTTTAAAGACTCTGATGTGAAACCACTTGAAGTTCAGTTTTGATTAATCACAGTATGACTTTATTTGAGTGGTGCAATGATGAAATGTTTGTAGGGTACTGTGGCATCGATTGTGCAAAGCTTCGGTGGATGACTGTAAAAATGTGTTTGCTCTGTTGCAAAACCTAGTAGGCTGTTATGGCCTACATAGGGAGCTGCTATGTATGGCAGTATCTTAACTGAGAAGGTCATAGGTGACTCAACTTAGTGACTTATTATTACAACATGATACTGACACAATGCTGTAAATAAAAGCATTTGACAAACTCAAATAATTGGTGTATTATAAAATGTGTGTAACATTCTAATGATACTAATTACATTATAATATATTGTTTAATAGTATTAGTATTAATATGTTAATTTATACTAATAGTGTTAATATAATAGTATTATTAAAATTGTATTAATAATATATAATTTAAGTAATAAAATACATTTTTAGCGTGTATGTGTGTGTATTTGTGTATATATATATAATTTAATACTTTAAATATAATGATATATGAATTGTCACCGTGACTAATAATAATTATGTAAATTAATTAAAATTGTCTAAATAGCAATTATTACTATTTAAAACGTATTATATTTAAAAATGATTTCTCTGACTAAATTTATATATATATATATATATATATATATAAATAAATACTATTTAAAATTAGAATAAAAATATAAATAAATGTAAATAAACATAAGAAAACATTTATAAAATAATACAAAAATATATTTAAATATAACGATGAATTGTATATGTATGTATTTATATAATCGAGATTTTATATATAAAAATATATATATAAAATACTATTTAAAGTTATAATATAAAAAATATAAATACTTTAAAAAATATAAATACTTTAAAAAAATATATAAAAATAATTAAAAATTACAAAAAAATATATTTAAATATAATGTTGAATAAATTGTAACAGTGACTAATAATTATAACTACATAAATGATATAAATATATTATTATATAAGTAAAAATTATTACAAAATCAAATTATATATACTATTTAATATTTGTCTAATTAAATTCCACACACAGACACACAGGTAATTAATACAATTTAAAGTGATTATAACTAATAATTATACTTCTATAAATTCATTAAAATTCTGTAATTAAAAAATAATTACAATTAAAAAAAGTTATGTTTAAAAATAACAGTTTATCTAAATAAATGAATATAATATATAATAATATATACACACATTATTTTTTTTATTATAATATAAAAATATACAAATAAAAATAAATAGAAAAAGAAAAATAATTACAACATAATAACATAATAACATATCTTTAAATAATAATTTTCTATAATAATTATATGAATATTATAATTATATAAATAAACAAATTATATATAATGATATTTAAAAATGAACAATTTTCTAAATAAATCTCTAAATAATATATACATATATATATATATATATATATATATATATGATTAGTAATATTTTAAATTAAACATCTTATTTTTAAAAATAATACAAAATAATATTTAAAATAGCAATTTATCTAAATAAATAAATGATGGATAGATGAATAAATATAATATGCTGTCTAGGTAGGTTTTGGAAACAAGTCTTGTGCCTGCTTTCAGGTCAGTGTAGTAAGAGACAAATTGCTTCACTTCCTTTGTGGACATTTGTAATTTTACCAAAACATGGAGAAACAGATTAAAGCAAGATTTGACTTGTCTGAAATGACTCCTAGTAGTAAAAAAGCCATTTGAATTTGCTTTTTGTAATACACTGAATGGAACTGAAACCCCATTATTACAATCTATCTGAACTGCTGGATTTAGCAATCCTAGAGTTTCTCTATTCTGATGAACAAATAATGATTAGATGACAGAGAGGACAAGTTATGAAATCAGCGTTGAGTTAATTGCATCTTGTGTTTCGGGCTGTAAGAACAGAAAGGCAGCGTGTCCTATATAACGATCTGTTTCCCGCTCTCTGAGATGAATGCTGGGAGGAGAGAACGCAATTAAAATTCCCTTCTAATGAAACCTGTTCTTGCTGCATTCAACAGATTTGAATTGGCTGCGCTCATGCAGTGATGATAAGAAAGGTAGATTTTCCGCTCACAAAATTAGCTCGAAATGAAGGCTACAAATGTTCAGGTTGTTAGATGATTTAATGGATGGACAAGCTGGGAGAGACTATGATGAACAGGAATATAGCAGTATATCCAAGTTTATGGAAAAAAGTCCCAGTGCTTGCATTAGAATAAAATTAGCATTGTTTCTGAATGAGAGATTGTATGTATTTACATTATTCTGTCTCTGAGGAGTATTTTGCCTGCTGATGATGCAACACACACACTGTAACACTGGTTTAGTCAGCCTTAATTCAAGTAAGGCTGACGCTGTGGTTTGTAATGAAGAGAAATTGCATTCGACTGACTTTACCTGCCCCGGGCCCAGACGATGTGAGACACACGTGTTTTGAAGGTGCGTGTCACTGATTTATAGTTATACAGTTGGGTTTTATTGCTGTATAATTTCCCACTTAAACACTATAGTCATTTCTAGCTCTGAGTCACATTTTATTATTCTCTTTATTCAAGCCAAGCCATTTATTTACAGAAGAAACCTTCTCTTAATTTTTTTAATTTACCATATATAACCATATATATTACAAAATTAACCCTCTACTGTTTTATTTTATTTTATTTTATATGCTGAAGTATCATACATAGTACAGAAGAACCCCTCTGATATTTTATTTTATTTTATTTTATTTTATATGCTGAAGTGCCATATATATTACAGAAGAAACCCTCAGCTATTTTATTTTATTGCTGTATAAAGGCTCTGTTTTAATAAATTGCTTTTGTTTTGATTTATTTTTTATTTTATTTTATTTTAAATGTTGAAGTACCGTATATATTACAGAATAAACCTATGTATTTATTTTATTTTATTGCTGTTTAAAGGCTCTGTTTTGATTAATTGCTTTTGCTTTTCAGTTTAGTTTTGTTTTTCTATTTTATTTTATAATATTTTTATTTTATTTTATTGTTGTTTAAAAGCTGTTTTAATAAATAAATGGCTTTTGTTTTATTAAATTTTTACATTATATTTTATTTGCTGTTTAAAGGCTCTTTTTTATTTTTTTATTTTATTATATTTAATATGCTGAAGTACCGTATGTATTACAGAAGAAACTTAGGTATGTTTTTGTTTTTATTTTATTTTATTTTATTTTATTTTATTTTATTTTATTTTATTTTATTTTATTGCTTTGTTTTAATAAATTGCTTTTGTTTTGCTTTGTTCAGTTGTTAAAATGTCATTTTATTATATATATTTTTTATTTTATTTGCTGTTTAAAGGCTCTGTTTTAATAAATAAATGGCTTTTATTTTTTATTTTATTTTATTTTATTTTATATGCAGAAGTACCATTTGCAATACAAAAGAAACCCATGTATTTTATTTATTTTATTTTACTTTATGTGCTATTTAAAGGCTTTAATAAATGGCTTGCGGATTCAAAAGTAACTGAATGACATTTTACTGTTGTCTGCTTAAATTGATATGTTGTCTCATATCAATTTAATTTGGATTAAATTGATATGCCCTAAACTGAGACATGCCCATGCGAAACCACATATTTCAGAAATTATTTTACATTCATCGGAGCATGCCTTCATTTGGCTATGGCGCAAAAAAAGTATTTGTAAAAAAAAAAGACAAAGTCATTTGAATGAGCACTGGAATAAAGAGCCAAATTACACACATTCTCCCCCAGCAGAGCAGCTCCTGATTGGCTAATTGCTGATGTCATAATCCGCAGAATTGCGTGTGATTTGTTGGGATTGGACGGATAAATGATCTCTCTGTGTTGCGCCCGCGTCTCCTCTAATCTCTGTTGACCCTGTCAGGAATGAGAGCTCTATTGTTTCTGGCTGCTCCTGTCAGTGCAAAGCAACAAAAATCATCATTGTTTCTGCCACTTTCCCGCAGCTGTCGTCAGAGCCGCTCAGGATTTCCATAATCCCGCTGCTGAATTAATGAACGCCTAATCCATTTCTGACCCTCGCAGAAGAGCGAAGCAGACCACTGAGTTTTTTCTTATCGTTCTTGATGTAGGAGAGCTGACGGTTCGTCGGGAGCCAGTCGCTGGGAATATAATGTGGTCTGATCTGACTTATTCCATCAGGATTCAGCCTTCCAGGCTTTCATTTCAATTTTTATGATGTTTACATCTGTAAATTCCACAGGCATCAGAAACTTGCATTCAGTGTGTTTAGTGTTTGGGGCTGAGGCTGGAGCGTGTCTCTGTTTGCAGTTAGCGCATGGCTGTTGTCTGTGGCAGTGAAGGAAGTAAAGGAGAGTTGCACGTTTGCACAGCATGATAAACCATGAACCTCTCTCTCTCTTTCCCTCTTTCACACACACACACACACACACACACACACACACACACACACACACACACTTAGATAAAGATGCAAAGTGGCGGGAAGGCCTGCTTTTATGTAGCAGCCATAAAGTATATGGCCCACATTTTGTTTTGATGTTGTTTATCATAGCTGTTTATGAGGTGGGTTTCTGTCAAAAATATGATTTTTTTTTTTTACATGAAAATAAAATATAAAATAAAATGATTGTAAAAAGATAAATAAAGCCTGTCAAAAATATGATTTGTTTTTTTTTTTTTACATGAAAATAAAATATAAAATAAAGTAATTGTAAAAAGATAAATAAATAAATGTCCATGCATAAATGTATATTCATAAGATATTCTTATACTTTTAAGATTGTGATGTTTATTGTGCACAAATTCCCTGTCAAAAATATGGTCTTTTTTCACATGACAATTATATATTGAATGAAATGAAATTAATTAAAAGTTTAATTTAAAGTAAATAAACAAACAAAATCATTTTTTTGTGGTATTCTTTTAGAATTGTGATTGTATTGTGCACATGTTCCACCAAATTCCTTGACAAAAATATGGGACTTTTTCCACATGAAAATATAAAAAATGTATTTTATTTATTAAAAAAAATAATTTAAAATAACAAAATTTTAATATTGTGATGTTTATTGTGCAAATTCCATGTCAAAAATATCCTTTTTTTTCACAATTTAATGTAATAATTTTGTTTTATATAAAAAAGTGGATTTTAAATAAATAAATAATCAAACAAAATTATTATAACCGTTATTCTATACTAATAAGATTTTTATGTTGTACTTTTAAGATTGTGGTATTTATTATGCACATATTCCACCAAATTCCCTTCAAAAATATTTTTTTTTTTCACATGAAAATTAAATATTAAATAAAATAAAATTCTTTTATTTAATTCAAAATTAAATTTAAAATATTTTTTTAAGATTGTGATGTTTATTGTGCAAATTCCATGTCAAAAATATAATTTATTTTACAATTTACTTTAATTATTTTGTTTTTTATAAAAAAGTGGATTTAAAATAAATAAATAAATAAATAATGAAGCAAAATAACTTTTATTATATACTAATAAGACTTTTATGTTATACTTTTAAGATTGTGGCATTTATTGTGCACATATTCCACCAAATTCCCTTCAAAATTATAATTTTCTTCCACATGAAATTTAATTTAATTTAATTTAATTTAATTTAATTTAATTTAATTTAATTTAATTTAATTTAATTTAATTTAATTAAAATAATAAAATAAATAAATAATCAAGCAAAATAATAGTTATTCTATACTAATAAGATTTTTATGTTATACTTTAAATATTGCATTGTTTATTGTGCATATGTACCACCAAATTCTCATTACTGTAATGCTTAAACAAATAAATAAATAAATAAAGAGATACTATTTATTGTAAATTATATGTTAGGGTCATCGAACCCTAATAATAAATAAAGGGGAAATAACATCACAATGAAACAAAAATCCTGTGAAGGTATTTTTTATACAAGATAATAGTAATAATAATGATAGCTGTTTTATTTCCCTCCTTTAAGCTTTGTGTGAACACGTTCACCCAGTGCTTTTGTGAGATTCACATGAATAATATCAGTGTGTTTGGAATAATATGTTCTGTGTTTATAGTTTGCTCAAGTACATCAAATTGCATCAGTACTCTGCTATATTATCATGCAATCTAAACGTGCTTAAAGGAGAGAGAGAGAGAGAGAGAGAGACTTCTGATCCCACATGCAAATTGCTTTCTTGGGATTATCCAGTGAAACATTCCCAACATAGAGTCCTCAGACTCGCTTAGGAAATCTCCGTACCTCAGGACCCCATGCAGCAGCTCTCAGGCTTGACTAGAGTTGATGCAATTGTGAAACGCAATGAAATCAGCCGAATACCTCGAGCATATAATAAACATGCAGACGAGCTGCTGAAGAATGCAATTACCTCATGTTTCGACTCACTGCGTGCATTTGCATTCGGGGCTGCTTCACTGCACAAGGGCCAGATTTCACATCGTCGCAGACGAGCGTTTTTAGGAGAGGAGCTGAATGGCGCTTTATCGACACGATCAGATAAAGTTCTTCCTGGATCCGATGGAGGAAGTGTATTTCCAGGATGAAGGAAATATGAACAAAACAAAAACAAACTCGGCGGCTGAAGGAAAACGTTCATGAACTTTAAAGGAATAGTTCACCCAAAAAAATTAGCTGGAAATTGGCTCACCCTCAGGTCTTCCAAGATATACAGTTGAAGTCAAAAGTTTACATACACCTTTCAGAATCTTTCACCTTTCAAAATGTTAGTTATTTTATAAAATAAGAGGGATCACACAAAATGCTTGTTGTTTTTTATTTAGTACTGACCTGAGTAAGATATTTCACATAAAATATGTTTGAATATAGTATACATGAGAAAATAGTAATAGTTGAATTTATAAAAATGACCCCCCTTGATTCTTAGCTCTGTGTTGTTACCTGAATGATCCACAGCTGTGCTTTTTTTGTTTAGTGACCGTTGTTCATGAGACCCTTGTTTGTCCTGAACAGTTAAACGGTGCGCTGTTATTCAGAAAAGTCCTTTAGGTTCCACAAATTCTTCGATTTTTTCAGCATTTTTGTGTATTTAAACCCTTCCAACAATGACTGTATGATTTTGAGATCCATCTTTTCACACTGAGGGACTCATATGCAACTATTAAAGAAGGTTCAAACACTTTTTGATGCTCCAGAGAGAAAAATCATGCATTAAGAGTAAGAATTTGAAGATAAGGGCAAATTTAACTTATTTTGTCTTCTGGTAAACATGTAAGTATCTTATGTAGCTTCTGAAGGGCAGTACTAAATAAAAAAAAAAAAAGATGTTTAGGCAAAATAAGAAAAATGTACACATCTTTATTCTGTTCAAAAGTTTTCACCCCCTGGGTTTTAATGCATCGCGTTTTCCTTCTGGAGCATCAGTGAACGTTTGAGCCTTCTGCAATAGTTGCATATGAGTCCCTAAGTTGTCCTCAGTGTGAAAAGATGGATCTCAAAATCATAGTCATTTCTGGAAAGAGTTCAAATACACAGAAATGTTGAAAACCCAAAGAATTTGTGGGCCCTAAAGGATTTTTCTGGAAAACAGCAGGCAGTTTAACTATTCGGGACAGACAAGGGACTCATGAGCTATCACTAAACAAATCAAAACAAAAAAAAGATGTGGATCATTCAGGTAACAACACAGTATTAAGAATCAAGTGTATGTAAACTTTTGAACAGGGTCATTTTTAAAATTCAACGTATTTTCGCTTGTGGACTATATGTAAACGCCTTTTATGTGAAATATCTTATTCAGGTCAGTATTAAACATTCATTTTGTACAATCCCTCTTATTTTGCTAAAATAATTAACATTTTGCAGATTCTGAAAGGTGTATGTAAACACTTGACTTCAACTGTAGATGACAATGTTTCTTCATCAAAACAGATTTGGAGAAATGCAACATTTCATCACTTGCTCACCAACGGATCCTCTGTAGTGAATGGGTGCCGTCAAAATGAGAGTCCAAACTGCTGATAAAAACATCACAATAATCCACAAGCAATCCACACCGCTCCAGTCCATCAATTAACGTTTTGAGAAGAGAAAAGCTGCTTGTTTGTAAGAAATACATCATTAAGGCTTTTTATATTTTAAACCATTGCTTCCAGTTAATATCTCTGATTTCTCCAGTGGAAAAAGTCATCTTGTCTAAATCAGGAGAGAAATATGTACAAATCAAGCAGTGTTTACAATCAAAAACAGCTCTGGATTTTGACGTGAGAGGACAATAAGAGATGAACTTTTTACTTGAGAAAGCATTATTTTGGATTATGGACTGACTCACCAATGGATTCTCTGCAGTGAATGGGTGCCGTCAGAATGAGAGTCCAAACAGCTGACAAAAAAACATCATAATCCACAAGTAATCGGTGCTTAAGATGTGTATATTTTTTCTCCTGGTTCAGACAAGATGTTTTTTTTTCACTGCAGGATGTTATTATGGAATATTTTTGCCAGAAGTGATGGTTTAAAGTTAAAACACCGTAATGATGGATTTGTTTCTTACAAACACACACTCTTTGCCATCACAAGATGTTAGTAGATGGACTAACAGTGAGTGAGTGGTGTGGATTGCTTGTGGATTATTGTAATGTTTTCGTCAGCTGTTTTTGTCATTCTGACGGCACCCATTCACTCCAGTGGTTCCGTTGGTGAGCATGTGACATAATGCTACGTTTCTCCAAACATGATGAATGACAAAACCCTAAAATAACCCTTAGACTTGCTTCAACCACTGAAGTGTTAAAAATAATATATTAGAGGGCAGTAATTGCGCAGCCTTACGCTCTGACATTTGTGCTTCTGCGAGTGAACGTCGGTGGGTCAGGACCTGTGCTGGGAAGTGTATACAGGTCTGTTCCCAGGGGAAACGGTCTCCATGCCAACCAGCTGACCACGAGATTACCGCTGAATAATCACAGGCCCCAGATCAGATCAGACGAGGCGATAGAGAGGTGTGAGCATGCAGAGAGACAGAGAGAGAGATGATGATGATGATGAAGAGATGCAGCTGTGCACAGAGATGTAGCGTGGATGGTTGTGATGGGCCGTGTTTGTAGAGGCATGTGTGCACACGCATGCTCTGTGTCCTAGCGTACACCCGTGAGGAACGGCTTCTTAAGGACAAATGCCTAGGGCAAATTTGAGAACTCATACACTTACCGCAAAAGCTAGTCTATTTAGTGATTCCTTTTCATTCTTTTTCTGATATAGTATTTGTTAATCTCTCTCTCTCTCTCTCTCTCTCTCTCTCTCTCTCTCTCTCTCTATAAAATGACTACACATAAAATGACTACAAACTTAGCTAAAATAATATTTTATATATATATATATATATATATATATAAAATATTATTTTAGCTAAGTTTGTAGTCATTTTATGTGCTTTTTTATTTTTATTCCTTTTTAATAAAACATTATATTTGTATTGATTAAATTACAATTAATGTAAAGATTTTATTAATTATTTTTATTTTATTTTATTGTATTATATTTTATTTCATTTTATTATTATTAAACACTGAAAAAAATTTGGATTTCCCAAAGCATGTCAAAAATATATATTTTTTCCACCTGAAATTAAAATTTGATTTGATTGAATTTATATGCGGAAGAACCATATGTATTACAGAAGAAACACTGTTTTATTTTATTTTATTTTATTTTATTTTATTTTATTTTATTTTATTTTATTTTATTTTCGAAAGAACCATATGTATTACAGAAGAAACACTGTTTTATTTTATTTTATTTTATTTTATTTTATTTTATTTTATTTTATTTTATTTTATTTTATTTTATTTTATTTTATTTTATTTTATTTTCGAAAGAACCATATGTATTACAGAAGAAACACTGTTTTTTATTTAATTTAATTTAATTGTACTTTCTTTTATATAAGTACCATATATATACATATATAATTTATAATTTATTTATCTTTATCTTTATTTTAGTTTGCTACTACTGTTCTTTTTTATTTATTATTAATTATATATTTTTTTCATTATTATTATTATTATTATTATTATTATTATATATTACAGATTATATTTTATTATATATTTATTATTTTTTATTAAAATAAAACTAAATAAAAAAATAGATTTTGTTTTGAGTAAAATAAAATAGAAATACATTGAAATAATAATTTTAAAATAAGAGTTTTATGTGATACTTTTAAGATTGTGATGTTTATTGTGCAAATGTTCTCATTGCTGTAATGCCAAAAAAATAAATTAATAAATTAAGTACTTATTATAAATGATTTTTTAGGGCCTTAAATGAATCTTATTTAAATTAACTGCATATTATTGACCTTTTATAGAAATGGTTGAAATATTATTTAAATAGATTGTTTAATGTATAATTAATTAATTAAAAATATTATATTATATAATATATTTTATTTATTTATTTTTTCAGCAAATAACCAGCAGTAATAAAGATGAGAGTGAACAAATGCATTATATGTCATAATTTGTGCAGAAATATCAAATATTATTGCATAGTAAACACTGTTCTCAGTTAGTGGTAGTTGATCTTTTTGCTGTATAAAGCTTGAAGGCTGCATTGTGTCTTGTTTTGGCAGGTTGGATTCACTCCTCTGCTGTCTTGCTCTTTTCTGGCAGCAAATACTTCCAGCTGCACCAGCAAAAACAGTTT
>CM065136.1:4834867-4969867 GCA_033026305.1 Cirrhinus molitorella
GACTTTAGTACATTATTTATAACATTATTTATGTATGTGTTTATTTACACACACATTTACATATTCAGTTATTGACACATTTATTTTATTTTTACATATTTATTAATACACAATTGACTTGATTATTTAGCACATTTACATATTTGTTTAATGAATTTATTATTTACATATTTATTAATATGTAATATACTTATTTTTTATTTATTTGAACATTTATTTACTTATTTATTGACATATTTGTTTTGCATATGTATTAATACATAATTTACTTAATTTTTATGTATTTGCACGTTATTTATTTGCTTATTAATGCACATGTTTGTTTTATGTATTTATTGAAATATGATTGATTGATTTATTATTTAGTTATTTACACATTTATTTACTTTTTTACATATTTATTAATACAAAATTTACTTCATTTATTTGCACATTTATTTACATATTAATTTACGTATTAGTTTTATGTATTTACTAAAACATGTTTTATTTACACACATATTTACATACCTAGTCATTTATGTACTTATTTATGTATTTACGTTTTTACATATTTATTAACAGATAATTTACTTAAGTGTTGTTTATTTGCACATTTTTTATTGACATTTGTTTTTTGTATTTATTAAAACATTATTTATTACTTATTTATGTTTGTTTTACATATTTATTAATACAGAATTTGTTGATTATTTAGCACATTTATTTATTTATTTACATTTTTATTAATACGTAATTTACTTAAAAACATTTAAACATTGATTTATTTAATTATTTACATATTTGGTTTATGTATTTACTAAAACATTATTTATTTATTAATTATAATTATTACTTGTTCACACATTTACATATTCAGTTGTTTACTCATTTTACTTATTTATGTTTGTTTTACATTTATTAATTTATTTATTAATACAGAATTTACTTAATTGTTGATTATTTAGCACATTTATTTTTATAATTTTTTATAATATATATATTTACATATATTTTTATTTATTTATTTATTTATTTATTTATTTTTGATGAAATATAAATATGGTTATCTCTAAAATAACCGCGTTGCACGCTAGGTTTGCCCTTTATGGTAACATTACATTTGCTAATGCTCTATTTTAGAGACCAACTTAATGTTCTTCCTTATTTTTGCACCAGAGTTTGCATTGCATGTGTGCATATTAAACCTTAGCATGCTGTTTCAGTAAAGTTCACTAGGTTTAAAGCGTTTCTGCTGGGTTTGACTCATGTCACGACATCCATACATGTGTTAATTATAAAATCATGATGAGGAAGTGAGGAGTGAAATCAGCATGTGGGTTTGTGGTGTACAAACAGCAAACGTTTCTGATGAGGTTTCCGAACGAAAGCTGCGGGTTCCTGCTTTAATCAAGCGTTGGGACGATTTTTAGAGCAAGTTCCTGTCCAAAAACAGTTCTTCATTATCTAAATGCTGTCTCCAGCTTCTGCTATTTATTTCATTTCTCTCACGCCGACTTAAAACAACAACAACAACGTCTAAATATCAAATATGCTGGATGTTTTCTGAGAGAGTCTGCAGCGGTTGTTAACACTTAGGCAAAATATGTCAAGTTTATTACTAAAGGAGATCATGCAACTATTAAAGCATCATTTTAGTTTTTAGGCAAGCATTTGAGGTGCTTTTGTGTCTCATATCTGAAATAGTCAGACTTTTAATGCTTTTTTATTTTATTTTATTTTATTTTATTTTATTTTATTTATTGAGGTGCTTTTGTGTCTCATATCTGAAGATCCATGTGAAAATGTCTCATCAGAAATTTTGTATTTTATTGTATTTTGTTTTTGGTAGTCCAAGAATTAAATTATTTTATTTTATTTTATTTTATTTTATTTTATTTTATTTTATTTTATTCATATTATTTTATTTGTCCAAACAATAGTCAGACTTTTTAGTGCTCAGTTTTATTTAAATGTATTTTATTAGTCCAAAAAATAGTCAGTCTAAGAAATAATAGTCTAAAAAATAGTCAGACTTTTAATGCTTTATTTTATTTTATTTTATTTATTGATGTGCTTTTATGTCTCGTATCTGAAGATCCATGTGAAAATGTCTCATCCACCTGAACTCCTTTTTTTTTAGTTTTTCCCTTTTAGAGACTGTCTCTGTTTCCTTTTTGCTAGTCTTTCTATTCATCATTGTTTTCATGGCTGTCAAAACAAGATCAGACTGTGAAGCGAAAGGCCTGCGGATCAGGTCTGACTCTCAAAGAAATGCAGGGATGAGAGAAATAAACTCTACATATCCTGCTTGTGATGGCCATGTGCCAGTAATAGTAAGCGATTTTTGTGCTAGTGAAGAAACAGACAGTCCGAGAGAGCGGAAATTGAAAGATTTATAGCTGGAGAGAGACTCTGTGTCACAGTATTTCTGTTATTATGAGGCATATTATTTTGCCTCACATAAATCGACTGTGTCCAACAGCCAACTAGTCAATTTTGAGAGTAGGTATTTGTAGTTACGTTACTTGTTTCTCTTGCAATATCAGAAAGTTAGGCAATGTTGGAAAGGTTAATAAATTAAAAAAGAATTTTAGTAATTTCATATACATATACACTTTCCTAGTTAAATTAAATTACATTAAATTACATTTTATCTCTTTAATTACTTTTTTTTAACAGTTTTTGACATGAATACAGTTAGTATTTAAAATTATTAATTTAAACACTGTACTATTATTTCAAGAAATCAAGAAGAGATCAAGAAATGGTCAGACTAATGTAAATATCTGTTAATTTTGTATGTCATTTAAAAAAATCTAGAAAATGAATTTTTTTATTTTATTTTTTGTATTTTTATTTTCTAAGAAATATTCAGACTTTTTAATGCTGTAGTTTTATTTTATTTTATTAGTCCAAGCAATAGTCAGACTTCGTAATGCTCAGTTTTATTTTATTTTATTTTATTTTTTGTATAATAAATAGTCAGACTTTAATGCTCTAGTTTTTTTTTATTTTTTTTTTTTATTTTATTTTATTTTATTAGTCCAAGAAATAGTCAGAATTTTTAATGCTCTAGTTTATTTTATTTTATTGAAGACAGACCAAAATAATCAGACTAATGGAAATATCAGTTTATTTTGAGGTCGTTTAAAACGTTTCTATAATAAACAGAATTTTTAATGCTCTATTTTTCTATTCTTTTCTTTTCTTTTCTTTTCTTTCTTTCTTTCTTTCTTTAATTTATTTATTTTTTGGCAGACCAAAAAATGGTCTGACTCATGTAAATATCTTTTTACTTGAGGTTGTTTACGGTCTTGTCGAGTTTCACTGTCTCTTACAGAAAGGTAAATTGGAGCAGCTCATTATCACACCTGTGCTCTCTTCTGTCAGACAAGCCTGGTCTGTTTTTGCTCAGCCTGGTTTTTGTTTCTCTGGAATCATCCTGCCGAGTTTTTGCTTCCCAGTAAATATCATTAATCAAAATAAAACCTATCACACTTTTTTTTTTTTTTTTCACATTCACCTCCCTCATTTTATCTTTTTGCTCTTCCATCTTCCATCCAAAAAATCTTTAATTTGTATTTATTTACTTATTTTTGTAGTACAAGAAATAATACACTTTATTCCCTAGTTATTTTTATTTTATTTTATTAGTCCAAGAAATAGACAGACCTTTTAATGCTCTATTTATTTATTTTATTTTATTTTACTTTTGGTATTTTTGGTATTTTAGGTATTTTTTGGTATTTAATTTAATTTAATTTAATTACTTATTTTTGTAGTACAAGAAATAATACACGTTATTCTCTAGTTATTTTATTTTATTTTATTTTATTAGTTCAAGAAATAGACAGACCTTTTAATGCTCTATTTATTTTATTTTATTTTACTTTTGGTATTTTAGGTATTTTTTGTAATTTAATTAAATTAAATTAAATTAAATTAAATGTAATTTGTATTTATTTACTTATTTTTGTAGTACAAGAAATTCCCTATTTATTGTATTTTATTTTATTTTATTAGTATAAGAAATAGTCAAACATTTTAATGCTCTAGTTATTTTATTTTAATCTACTTTTGGCATTCAGAGAAATGGTCAGACTTTCTTATGCTCTAGTTAATGTATTAATTTATTTTTATTTGTATTTATTTATTTATTTTTGTAGTACAAGATATGATAAGACTTTATTCCCTAGTTATTTTATTTTATAAATATCTATTCCCATTGAGGTCATTTAAAATACTTCTATAATAAACATACTTATATGTGTTATTTTTGGCGGTCCGAGAAATGGTCAGACTCATGTAAAGTAAAATCACACAAGCAAGAGTGTTGGACGTTTTCCTGAATATTAGCGTGGAGTGTGATCGCAGATGTGATATTAAGCTAATATGGAGTGAGTTTCTTTTTGGACACAATATTGTCTGAAAATAAGTGTAATATTTTTTTATGACAGGCCAAAACCAGTTAACCTCATTATCGTTATGGAAAAAAATCACTAAAAATATTGAGATACCATTTTTTGTCAATCTCGCACACCCCTGCTGATAACATTGTCTAAAGTGTTCAGAGGAAAATTCATATTTTATACCTCTTTCTCAATTGATAACAGTAGATGCCAGTAAAACCCGGTCAGCGAGTGTGGGTGTGTGTGTGTGTGTGTGTGTGTGTGTGTGTGTGCCGATAAAACCCTTCATCCGGAGCATGTTTGACATGACTGAACAGGACTGACTGATAAAGAGAATGGAGAGGAGATGCTGTGTGGAAGGAGAAGAGAAAACCAGAGCTTTATGTTCTCAGATAGGTTTGTGTGTTTTCCTGTTGTGTGGTTTATGACACATGCACACCCAAGCATCACGGGTTTATTTTGGTGCCTGTATTAACAGCTTACAGTGTTCAAATGTGTCTGCATTACAGAAACAGCTTTAAATAAACTGAAAATACTTTGTTAATACTTTATGCTGATTTAATCTCTGATTATATTATATTATATTTTTAATTATTCTTTTTATGTTAATTTGTATTTAATTTTATTTATGTAATTTTAATTTAACTTTTTTTGTTTTTTTGTCTATGTAGCTTAATATTTTTATGTTTGATTAATTCAACTTATTTTATTTTAGTTTGTTGCCAACAGGGTTGAAATGAAAATGAGAAATATTGTTTAGCAATATTGTTTAGTGAAATAAAATAAACTCCAGGTTATTTTATTTTATTTTATTTTATTTTATTTTATTTTATTTTATTTATTAAGTTCATTTAATTTCAAGTAACAAAATTTGTTCTATGGTTTTAGTTTTAGTTTTAGTTGACTGTATTAACCTTGTGTCTAATTATCTAATATTTTTAGTTTACTTTTTACTTTTTTTTTTTCTCTCTCACAGTGCTTAAGTTGGAGAAAGAAAACCCCATCCAGGGTCCAACTGTTGTTCTTCAACTGCAATTTTAAATCATGTTATTTTCTAATCTAAAAAAGTTCTGGCCAGCTGGTGTCATTTACTCACCAAAGCCAATTTTTATTTACATTTGCTTCTTGGCGAAGGTCCATTTTGGCCCTGTGTGTTTGTGAGAAGGAGTGTGTGTGTGTGTGTGTGTGTGTGTGTGTGTGTGTGTGTGTGTGTGTTTGTGTTTGTGTTTGTGTTTGTACCTGTGCAAATGAATCACAGGCGACAGGTGTGTGAGTTCTCTCACAATTTGCCAAGGATATCTATTTTTAGCTTCACCTAAAATACAAAACTGTGCTCGGCAGAAGGCAGGCAGCAGAGCGCAGGTGATTAATGAGAGCCTGCGGTTTTACCTCGCTCACCTCACTTACACTCTCACACGCTGCAGCACAGCCTACAAGAAAATAGACGCACACTTGTCCCTATTAAAGGGACAGTGCACTCAGAAATGAAAATTGTCATCATTTATTCACCTCATGTCATTCCAAACCTGCATGACTTTCTCGTACTGTCTCACTATTTTATTTTATTTTTTATTTTATTTTAATAATTTTATTTAATTTTTTAATTAATTATTTTATTTTTAAATGAATATTACTTTTTTTTTTAGGTTATTATTATTTTTTTTATTTTTACATGTATTTATTTATACAATCAATTTCAATCAAATTTTTTTTTTTTTTTTTTTTAGTTACTTTTTATTTATTTTCTTTTTTTATTTTATTTTAATTGAGTAGAATGCAGACCAAGAAATGTCTAGACTATATATTCACTTTGCCTGAAGGTTGTTTACTATTTCAGTGTCTCACTGATTTTATTTATTTAATTTTTTTTTTTTTCTTCTATAAAAAAAAATCAAAAACTAATAAAAATAACAAAAGCATAACAAAATCAATAAAACTTAAACTAAAATTAAAACTAAACATAGTAGCTAATCCAAAGAATGTAAATATAATATTAAATAATATTAAATAAATATTAAACAAAAATAACAGTTCATCAATAATACTAAAATAACAGCATCTCATTTGCTAAAGGAACTTCTTGTGTATTCTACAGAGGAAATAAAGTCCCACAGGTTTGGAATGACATGAGAGTGAGTAAATGATGACCAAACATTCAGATTTTTTGGGGTGAAGCGTTCCTTTAATCAGAAACATCCTGGCTTTCAGCACAGATGTGGGATGCTCTGTCAAAGAGAGTCAGCTTTCAGCTCGGCGTCGCTCTGACTCAGAGATTGGACCGGACCCAGAGTCCCAAACCCCCGCGCGGAGCACACTAGTCCAGGTGCAGTGGACACAATGCAGGCCTTTCTTCCACTGGGGCTGTTTATGTGCAGCACGAGCAGCAGCATCTGAGAGGAAGAGAGCAGAGGAAGAGACGGATCGCTGCTAAATGAGGGGCAGGAAGTGTTCAGGGACTCTAGAGTCCACTGCAGTATTGGCCAGCTATAGATGGATGTCTGATGGCTTTTTTTTTAATCAGTGGTTACTAACACAGAGACTTGTCTTTGATTGCAGCGGTGCACGGCCAAAATGAAGTTTTTGCCACAAATGTACTAGATGTACTATATTTTGCTTTATTAAAACAAAAATCAGTCAAACAAATGAAAATGTCTAAAATTATAAATATATTAGGAATATATATTAATATAAAATAATAATTGTATAAAGAATTATAATCATAAATAATTCATATAAAATATATTGCTTATTAAAATGGAATAATTCTATAAAACATTTTAGATGTTATTTATTATAATGTTATTTAATATGTTATATATACAAATATAATAGTTTAACTTTTATTTTATTATTATTTTTATTGTATTGTAGTATTTTTTACATTATTTTATTTTAATTATTTTATTTTTAAATTAATTATTATGTTTTTATTTTATTTTTTTATTATTTTTTATTTTGTTGTGGTATTTATTTATTTATTTTTATTTTCAAAGAATAATTGATACTCATAAAGTATTGCTCATGAAAGTATTTATATATATATATAAATTTATTTTTCAGTTGTACGTTTATGAAGATGCTGTACTGTATTTTGTACTGCATTATTTTAATACATATTTGACAAATAATTATTAACTATACATTTTTAAATATTACTGTATTATTTATTATACATTATTATAGATAATATTGCATTATTTAAAAAGTTAATTTTTATGAATAGTTGATACTCATAAAGTACATATATGACAAATAATTATTAAATAATATTAATATTAATAATAATAATTTTTTAATATTTCTGTATTTATTATACATATAAATATTATTGCATTATTTAATAATTTTATTTTTTATGAATAATTGATACTCAAAGTATTACTCATGAAAGTATTATATATACTAGAAAGTATTATATATATATTATATATAAAATTATATGCTAATTCTAAATATATATATATTTTTTTTTTGCATTTGATTTTTATTTAAAAAATGTATTATTTTTTAAATAATACATATTATTTTGTATTTTATTAAATATTATTTGATTGTTATTTATTATTAAAAATTCTTATATTTTTTTCTCATTCAAAACCTGTCAGACTTTTGAACCTGTTTTTTGAAACACCTTAGGAGATTCACACTTTTAATTTTTTTTTTTTTTTATATAAAATTGCGTTTTATTATTTGTATTTTATTTTAAAGAGTAACTCTTTTAAATTGAAAGCAGGACTTCTTTGAATCACATGAGGAGATTTACACTTTTAATCATTTAATTTATTTTAGTTTCATGAAATTTAATTTATTTTATTTTATTGTTCTATTTTACATTTAGATTTTTATTTTAAATATATTTTTTTATTATTTTATATATATATATATATATATATATATAGTGTTATATGATATATATTTTATTTACATTTTATATATATATTTATGTGTAATTATATTTATTTAAAATATATTTTTAAAATGATTTAATATATGTATCACACAAACAACACATATTTCATAGATATTTCTTCAGTCTTCTATAATGAAGTTCCAGTTGGACTTTGATGATTTCTTGATTGTTTTGTTTAGATTTAAAGGCTCATCTCGCATCAGATCCGTCTCTTTCCCAGCCGTCCTGATTGTGTGTTGGCAAATATCGTTTCGCTGTCACATAATATTCACTAATACCCACATCTGCCCCCCGAAGGCCGATGCCGAATCCCAGCTTTGTCTGTCCTGCTGTGGTCCATCTACGATACATGATCAGAACACAGGCGTATCATCAACACAGATATGCTTCATAACCTCATATTTCACTGACAGGAAACAGATGCCCACTCAGGGAGGGAAACGTACACCAGGGAAAGAAAATACGGTCAGATGGAAAGAAAACAATGAACAGAGAGAGAAGAGGATTCTCTGTTTTGTGTGTGTTTGTTCTGCTTGCTTCGTGGTGATTCGCCTGTTATTTAAAGTGGGAAATCAGGCTATTGGTATAAATGATTGAAGTTTTGCCCTCGTTTGTGACAGTTGAAATCAGGCCGCTGAATCCAGGCCGTCATTAGTTTCTTTGGGCCTGGAAATGACACACGATTAGAAGCGATATTTCGAGACTCCCAGCAGGGATCTGATCAGCCTCGTGTTGGCAGCTTCCTGTCTGCTGCTTTGAATTGCCACATTTCCCTTCAGTAAAGCTGTTTCATGTTTTGACCATTATTACTACAGACCATCATTTTGACTTACTGCTTGGTTTGTACAGGCTTTATAGTAATGCACTGACTGACATCTATGGAGGCAAGTGTTCTGGATGGTTTAGAAGCAGAAATGCTGGCTTTACTTCTGTGAAACACCTTAGGAGATACACAAATGTAATGTGATACATTTTTATTTATTGTTTGATTTTTACTGGAAATAATTTTCAAAATTTAAAATATGATTTCATTTTTTTTTAAATAACAAATATTATGTTGTATTTTATTAAATATTAAATAATATTTTCTTTTATATTGTTTATTATTATTTTGTTGTTTACTTGCTTTTTTATCTGATTTGATTTAATTGATTTTTATGTTAATTTATGATTTTTTCTTTTATATATATATATATATATTTATATATTTTATTTGCAGTTTTTTAATATTGAAGTATTTTAGTGTAGAATTGTAAAAATGATATTTTTAAATTAAATTTCATTGTTTATATTTCATTTTAAAGAATATATATTTGAAATTGAAAGCAGGGCTTCTGTGAAACATTAGGAGATTCACACTTTTAATAATTTAATGTAATTTGAATCATGTTTTATTTTACTGATTTAGATTTATTATTAAATAATTTTTCATATTTTAAATATATATTTTTCAAATAATAAATATTATTCTGTATTTTATTCAATATTATGCTAATTCTAAATATATTTTATTTTTTATTTTACATTTGGTTTTTATTTTGAAAAATAAATATTGTTTTTTTAATAATAAGTATTATTTTGTATTTGATTAAATATTATTTGATTTTTATTTGTTTATTGTTTATTAAAAATTCTTACTTTTTTGTTCTTATTTAAAACCTGTCAGACTTTACTTTTGTGAAACACCTTAGGAGATTCACACTTTTAATATTTTATTTTATTTATATATTTTATACTTTTAATATTTTATTTTATTTATTTAATTTGTACTTTTTATAATTTAATTTATTTTAATTTAATTTAATTTAATTCATTTTTAAATTACATTTTATTTTATTGTTCTATTTTACATTTATATTTTTATTTAAACAATTTATTTATTTAATTTATGTTTTTTTAAAATAATGTCTTGTAGTTTGTTAAATACTATGCTAATTCTAAATATTTGTATTTTTTATTTTACACTTGATTTTTAATAATTTTTTTAATATTTTAAATATTGTTTTTTAATAATAAATATTATTTTGCATTTTATAAAATATTATTAGATTTTTATTTGATCATTGTTTATTAAAAAAAAAAAAAAAAACTTTATTGTCTTTTTTGTCCAAGGCAAAACTTGCCAGCCACTGCTCACTGTCTGCCTTTGTTTTACAGAAAACAACATCTCATTTTGCAAAAAAAAAAATAATAATCAGAAGAAATCCAGAGCATTTACATATAATTCCTCTGTACAAAAATGTGTAATTTGAGCTGTAAAATTGTCCTTTTGATGAGAGAAAACTTTTCTAGGCCTTCTGGTTATGGGTTTTAACAATGCAATTGCTGTAGGAAACGCCTGACGTATTTTGCTTTATTCTGTAATTCACCATGCAAGTTCAATTAAGTCCATCTAATTATGATACTGTCATGCATTATGTTCTAAATTATAATATATGTGTTGTGGATCCTCTCCAGTGAATGGGTGCCGTCCAAACAGCTGATAAAAACATCACAATAATCCAGTCCGTCAATTAACATCTTGAAAAGTAAAAAACTGTATGTTTATAAGAAACAAATCCATTATAAAGACACAACTTCAAACCATTGCTTTTTGGCCAAAGTACGAGTCCATAATCCATAATACCACTTCCTCAAGTTGAATTGATTAAGCAGCATTTACAAGCCAAGACAGTTCAATAATCGATTACTTGTGGATTATTGTGATGTTTTTATCAGCTGTTTGGACTCTCAATGTGACGGCACCCATTCACTGCAGAGGATCCATTGGTGAGCAAGTGATGCAATTTCTCCAAATCGGTTCTGATGAAGACACAAACTCATCTACATCTTGAAAGGCCTGAGGGTGACTAAATAGTCAGCTAATTTAATTTTTTGGGCGAACTGTTCCTTTAAGAATAGTTTGTTTCAGCTCTGCAAGATTGGATGTAGTTTTGCGCAGGCAAGGTTAGAGCAATTTAGTCTCAAGAAAAACCTTGAATAGTTTAATTAAAAATCATTCTGAATAGGTTTTAGCTGTTGTGAATGTGGATGAGTCACATAAGGAGCGTCTCTTGAAATAAATCCATCCTGAATCAGCGGGTCAAACGCACATGTGCGCATACACCACTAAACTTTCACTCACAGAGGCTTTGTAGAGTATTTACAGGACCGTAGCTGTAATCCCGGTAAATTCCAGCCGCGTTTCGCTCAAATATCGCATGCTAATGGAGGTTTTAAATATAAAGCCTGATCTAAAAGACTGCTGGCAGAACAAACGCCGCTAATTAGTGAGATCTGCCCAGGGACGCACAGTCGCACACACATCCAGATACGGATGTGAAATTTCACCGGTTTCTGTATTTCTCTGCTCTTTCTGAAAAAACGCAGTTGTTGGTCTTTGATTCAGGGATGTTTGTCGTCTCAGGAGAGGCTGGAGGTGATTGGATGAGATAGGACACATAGAGCGCTGTGGCTCTCTGCTGTATTATGCATTCATGAAGTAGCAATGGAAATGGCCTTTGCACATTTAATAGCAATGTTCAAATCTTTCTGACTGTATAATTTATTAGTAGTGCTTGCTACGGTAGGAATCACCACTAGTGTTATTATTTCTTGTACTTTGCATTGGGGGTTTGAAGAAACCCCTGACCCATCAACTCTGGCACGTAACTCGTTTGTGCTGCGCACATGAATGATTCCTCAAATCATGTGTTTTGTTGAACTGAGGTGTGCTATTACTGTTCAAAGCTACCAGATGTAGGAATGTTATTTTCAAATGTTGTTATATTTTGTTATTTGTTTTAATAAAGAATTTTTTTATTTAATAATATTTAATGAAATTGCATAAACTCTTTTTATTTATTTATTTTTTTTTAAGTAGGGTTTTTTATTTTATTTTTTTTTTCCCTAAGAAAATTTAATTAACTTTTTTCTAAATTTAGATTTTTATTTTATTTATTGTTTTTATTGTAGATAATTTATGATCATGTTTTTAATTGTTATTTGATTTAATTGCATTTAATTTTTGAATTTTATTTTATTTTGATGTTTTTTATGTTATTTGTTATTATATATATATATATATGTATATATATATAATAGACTATTTTATTTTTGTTGTTTTTTTTTCTTTTTATTTCATGTTTTAATTTGATATGATTTTTCTATTTACTTTTATAAAACAGTTTTTTTTTCTTACAGAAACTACCCTTCTCTGAACTTTCTATTTTTTTTAAGATATTTTTTTTTCATTGTTTTTGTTTGTTTTAAATTTGTAAACAATTTTTGTTTGATTTGATTTTAGTTTTTTTTTTTTTTTTTTAACAATTATTTGATTATTAACAATTATTTGATTATTATTATTAAATAACAATTATTTGATTTGACATTATTTTTAAATTGGTAGATTTAGTTTTTAGATTTTTTTTATAAAAATATTAGATTTGGCGTTATTTAAAAAAAACTTTTTTGAAAAATGTTTTTATTTAATTGAATTTTTTTCTAAATAATTTGCATAAACTTGAGGGTGGACTCTTCACTTGTTTTATTACACTTTTTATTTTATTTTAGATCTTTTTTTTATTAAATTTTATTTTATTTATTTATTTATTTATTTTTTATTTTATATTATTTTTAGATTAAAAAAAAAATAGATTTTGTTGTTGTTTTATAAATTGCATAGACTTAAGGGGGAAACCTCACTTGTATTATTCTTATTTTTATCACACTTTTATTTTATTTTATTTATTTTAGATTACTTAAAAAAATACTGTTTCAGTCTGCTTTACATTTTCATGTGTAATTCAGTGTGTTACTTGCTATTTCTTTGTAACTAATTATAAAATTGACAGTCTTTATTCCATTAAATGGATTTAAATAAAGCTGACAACTTGCAACTGCTTCTATACTGAAAAATTCATTTGGCATAGAAACAATTTTCATTCAGTAATTGCTAGTAAATTTCACAATTACAAAGAATCAGCAAGTAACACTGAATTAAATATGAAATTTTGAAGTAGAGAGATGCTTTTGTACTCCAATAATCTTGGAAAAATCATTTATTTTTATAGTGTAAGTCAGACAATCAGCTCAGTTCATTCAGGATGCTGTAGTGCTGTGTTCATTAGACCTATTTTAGCTGTCATATCCAGAGAACGAAAGCCTGTTATCAATGCAACTGAAGCTGAAATCAGTGGCACAGAAGCGCAGCATGAGAGAGTGTGACTGTGGAGATCATGAGAGGAGACCCGCAGGAGGAGATCAGGGATTATTCGCTCCTCATCAGAGTTCACGGGCAGGGCATCACCCGTCTGAGATCTGCTGCTTTCATCTGCTCTTTAAAGGTTACACAGAAATCTTCCTGCTCACCAGGGACCACACAAACACACAGAGAGCCTCAGAGACAGCGCTTATTGATGTTACGCCTCATACATTTCCATGGAGTATTTTTGTCAGTGTTATATTAGTATTGCCCTTTTTGAGTTGTGATATAAAGATGTGTTTCTTTTCTTTTTTTTTTTTTTTGCTTACTGGAAGAATAAACTTCTATGTCAGCAAAGTCGGTCATTTTGAGAGCTGCTGTTCACCAATAACGGCTTTATTGTTTAGTAAAGCATTTTTCTTTTGTGAAATTTAAAGTCACTATTAATACTACTTTCACAAAAAAACAGAGTGCTCTCATATATATATATATATATAATTTTACTATAAGGCTGTTTAAATTTAATTTAATTATTTAAAATGTTATAAATAATTTCAATATTTAAAGTACTACATTTTTGAGTAACCATGATTGTAATATTCTATAATAAATAATCTTACATTTACATAAAATTGAGAAAAATCTAAAACTATTTGTAAGTTATAAAAATAAATGTGTGAAATTCAAATATGATATTGATAATTATAATATTATTTTAATACTATATATATATATATATATATATATATATATATATATAAACATTCTAACATTTATTTATATATTATAATACAAACAATAATAATAAAGTATTTATACATATAATTTAGAAAATCTAGAATTATTTGTAAGGTAGAAACTGTAATATAAATTTGTGAAATTGGAATTAAAAAATAATATTATTATTATAATATTATTTAATACTACTTATATATAGTATTTTATATATATATATATATATATATATATACACTACCGTTCAATATTAAGTTTTATGAAGGGCTGCATTTATTTTATCAAAAATACAGAAAATAAACTCTAATATTACAAAATGTTATTACAATAGAAAATAATGGTTTTTATTTTCATATACTTTAAAATATAATTTATTCCTGTGATGCAATGCTGATTTTTCATCAGCTGCTTAAGTGTCACATGATCTCTGAGAAATCATTCTGATATTCTGAATTATTAGTAGAATTATCAGTTTTGGCAACAGTTGTGCCACCAATGTTTTTTTTTTTTTTTTTGAACCTGTATTTTTTTCTTTCAAGAACAACATTTATTCAAACTATAAATCTTTTCTAGCAATGTAAATCTATTATGTCACTTTTTATAAATGTAACAATTTATTCATTTCTTTCAAAAAAAAAAAAAAAAGAATGAATAAACATTTACTGACCCCAAACTTTTGAACGGTAGTGTATATATATATATATATATATATATAATTTGTATACAATTCAATAGTATATGATATTATATACTACTTGTAATTGATTATACATTTTTTTTATATTAAAATATAAACTGTAATTGTAAACAAAAAACTTAGTAACCCGCATGAAAACCTTAGTCTGTTTGCTAGACTGGATGTTCACCATAGCAACAGCTTGAAATGCACAAGAGTGTGGAATCTGTACCCTCACAGCTTCTTTTCCCAGGTATATAAATTGTACTTTGTCACCCCTGTCTGTGCCTCCTCCTCCTCCTCCTCGTGTCTATCAAGTGTGTTTCCTTTTCTCAGTCTTTATCCAAACCCTCCTCCCACTCCATTCCATCTCTGAATTTAAATTCATGTATGGCGTCCCCTGGAGGGGCTGCTGGGATTATATCACACACAGAAGTCATCTCTGCGATGTGCAGCGATGCCGAGAGCTCTTTAAATTTTAAAGCGCCATCTGAGTCTGATGGAAGGAAGGCTGGATGGTCGAGAGCTGTTAAATATATTCACTCCCATTACAAACAGCAACAGCGAGCTCAATAGAAATGAGGCGTGAAGTCGATTTCCTGTGTAATTTGTGTGTTTGAAACGGTTGTGTTTAACAGGACTCGTTCTGAGGGAGACATTAAGAGGGAATGTCATTAGTGGCACTTGCTATTAGTGATGCTGTTGCTCACACTTGAGCAAACCTGTATGTACTTCAGTGTGTGACTAACCACTGAAGTTTGTGTTGTGGATGTGAATCATACCTCAAATCCTGCTTGATTCTGGCCTGGCGCACAATAAAATGGGCAAAATGTAGACTAATATTGACACTAGAATATCATATAAACTTGCTGTTGGATTTTTGTAAATTAGTTTGTCAGAAATGAATGAGATAAAATAACATAATCTGAAGTTATGAAAATTTGATTACATGCACAAATAAATGAATGCATAAATACATAATTAAATGCATAACTAAGTGCATAAATAAATTCATAAATGCATAATTAGATGTACAAATAAATAAATGCATAATTAAATGTGCCAATAAATGAATGCATAATACATAAATAAGTGCATGAATACATTTTATAAATGCATAATTAAATAGACCAATAAATAATTGCATAAATGAATTAATGAATGCAAAATTTAATGCACAAATAAATAAATGCATAAATAAGTGCATGAATAAATTCATATGCATAATTAAACGCACAAATAAATAAATAAATGCATGAATAAATTAATACAATGTAGTTAAATACATTTGCATAAATTAATAATGCATAATTAAATGCATAAATAGATGGATAGTTAAATGCATAAATAAATGCATAATAAAATACACAAATAAATAATTGCTTAAATGCAGCAATAAATGTATAATACATAATTAAATGCACAAGTAAATACATGCATAAATTAATTAATAAGTGCATAATTAACTGCACCAGTAAATAAATGCATAATACATAAATAAGTGCATGAATACATTTGATAAATGCATAATCAAATGCACCAATAAATTATTGTGTACATACATAAATAAGTGCATAAATAAATTAACAAATGCATAATTAAATGCACAAATAAATAAATAAAAATATGGAAATAATTAAGTGCATAAATTAATAAATGCATAATTAAATGCATCATTAAATACATGTATAAATACACAATTAAGTGCATAAAAATTAATAAATGCATAAATAAATGCACCAATAAATACATGCATCAATGCACAATTAAGTGCATAAAAATTAATAAATGCATAAATAAATGCATAATAAAATACACAGATAAATAATTGCATAAATACATAGGTGCATAAATGAATTAATAAATGCTTAATCAAATGCACAAATGAATAAATGCATAATTAAATGCACAAAAAATAATAAATGCACAAATGCATTAATAAGTGCATGAATAAATTATTACAGTAGAATCAAATCAAATCGTGAACTAAATCACATTTTAATCATTCATTGGTTTGTTTGTTTGTTTGTTTTATTTCTTGATGCATTTTAATATGTAGTAATAAACGCTTCATGTTGGGGCCTGATCGTGCTGTCATGGTTTATTTTGCGATAATGACTGGCTTACGTAATTACCTGAATAAACATCTTATCTGAGTCTCTATCTCTCTCTTGTTCTCTCTCCAGGTATCATTGTGCTGCTGCATTGAGCTTCTGGATTTTTGCTGCACCCCTACATTCGGTGGATGATCAAGATAGATAGAGAGATAGAGAGAGAGATAGAGAGATAGAGTGTGAGAGAGAAGGTTTTAAAGCTGAAGGAGCGATGTGACGGTTGGATTCCTCCTACAGCTCACCAGCTACAATGGACCAAATCATACACTGAAACATCACCGCTCAAGGTAAGGTCAACATTTCCAAGTATGTTTTTTCCCTTTAAGGTTGTTCAAGGTTTTTTTTTTTTTTTGCACTATAGTTTAAATGACCATTTTCCAACTTTTCCCTCACATATGCTACTGTAGCTTTAAGGCTTTTATCTATAATTGACCTCTATTTTGATTGCCTACAGTTTGTGTAGTTGCTGAATACAGAGTAGATGTTGATATATAAATATGATCGGTCATATTTTGACTCATGGTTGTGTTGTCAAAATGGGATGACTTCTAAACAAACCATTTTGGCAGTTTCTGGATGGTCTGAGGAGGGATTTTTGAGTATGTTGATATAGTTCGTCCAGCTCTTATTTCAAAAGAACAAAGAAAAAATGATATATCCTGCATTAAATACAAATTTTAAGCCATACTGTTAAGCATTTGTGGAATAATGTTGTTTACCACATTTTAGACTTTTAGTTTTTTTAAAAAAGCAAAGTACTCAGATGAGCATAAATGAATAGCTTGCCCAAAAATGAGAATTTACTGAAAATGTCACCTTGAGACTATCCAAGATGTAAATGAGTTTGTTTCTTAATCATAAAAAGTGAATGGGTGCCGTCAGAATGAGAGTCCAAACTGCTGATTAAAACATCACAATAACCCACAAGTAATCCACATCACTCCAGTACATCAGTTAACATCTTTAAAAGCTAAAACCTGTGTGTTTGTAAGAATCAGATGTTTTAAATTTAAACAGTTGCTTCCAGTTAAAATATGAGTCTATAATCCATAATATTGCTTTTTCCAGTAAAAAAACATAAAAGTTAATCTCCAGTTGTCCTCTCACAATAAAATCCACCCACACATTTGTCTAGATCAGTTTTGGACCGTTTTTGCTTGTAAACAACAGTGCTTCTGTGCATAGTTCTCTTTTTTACTTTTTTTCACTGGAGGAAGTGCTATTATAGATTATGGACTCAACAGCAACATATTAATGATGGATTTTGCTTTACAAGATGTTTATTGATGGACTGGAGTGGTGTGGATTACTTGTGGATTATTGTGATATTTTTATCAGCTGTTTGGACTTTCATTCTGACGGCACCCATTCACATCCATTGGTGAGCAAATTATGTAATGCTACATTTCTCCAAATCTGATGAAGAAACAAACATCTTGGATAACCTCAGGGTTTTCAGCAAATGAGCTATTCCTTTAAATATTACCATGACAACTTAATACAGACACACAAATGGTCTAATTTATGTTTTAAGAGCCAATTTCATTCAGACTATCCAAGCGTGGAAAGGTCTGTCCTGTCGGGTATATTTCACACATTTCTTGATTGTTCATCATATTGCGTGTGGTTATGAAAACTGCATGTTCAGCAGAGTCACACTCTCTGATCCTCTCAGCGTCTGCAGGAATATTCAAAGGATTTTTCTTGTTCTTTTTGTATTCTCATTGTTCCTGTTATTGCTGCTTCGCTGGCACAGCGTCTCTCATTATCAGCGCCGTTACCGAACGCTCCACAGAGACCTGAAAACATGGAGATATTCCAGCGGGTTTTGTGCAAACGTGTCTGTGGAGAGACAATGCGTGTGTGTGTGTGTGTGTGGCGTCCAGGGCTTGTTTAAGGAGTGTGAGTGTGTGTGTGTGTGTGTGTGAGTGTATGTATCTTATCCAAAGGTTAAGAAGTGTGTGTCAAACTCAAGCAGGAAACCTGGCTGCACAGGAAAGGAAATAACCTATCAGCCGGCAGATGGGGGACAGCATGTGCTTACATTGCACAAACACACACACACACACACACACACACACAAACACACACACACACACACACACACACTCTCTCTCCTTGATCAGTCCCTCTGTCTCTCAACCACACATTCAAAAGTCTTCAATTTATTTGATCAAACATCCAATGAAATCAGTAATATTATGACATATTATTGCAATTTAAAAAAATTGTTTTCTATTTGGATATATTTTAAAATGGAATTTATTTCTATAATGCAAAGCTGAATTTTCAGCATCATTACTCCAGTCTTCAGTGTCACATGATACTTCAGAAATCATTATAATATGCTGATTTGCTGCTCAAGAAACATTTCCTCTTATTATTAATACTGAAAACAGTTGAGCTGCTTGATTTTGTTTGTGGAAATTTTGATTTCTTTCAAGAAAGTTCAAAAGTACTGTCACTTTTGATCAATTTAATGCGTCCTTGCCCAAAACTGTTGAACAGTAGTATATATTTGATATGAAATAGCTTAAAGAGGTGATTGTTGCCAGTTAGATGCTATAGCATTTTACAATGTTACTTGATTTTATATTGTCAGAAAAATCATTGCGAGTCATCCACACATTCATGAACTCTCATACAAACATACACGCTCACAATTGGTCATTAGAAACCCTGTTTATGTAGCCCTGTCTGTCCACTCCAAATGCCAAGCGGAAGAGCCTGAAGTGTTGTTCATCTATCGGGCTGGAGATTGTTGTTCTGATTGGCCTTCTCATTCATCGCACTCTGACATTTACAGGAGCGTTGGTGCTCTCTTCTGCCAGGGCATTTTTAGGGGTTCAAGTGTGTAACACTGAAACCCTATTGTAATTGTTAGAATGGTCACGGATCAGCGATCTCCACGTAAAAAACTGATTGTGCGAACCAAACCGTAAGTCGTAGAGACTTGAAACTTGGAGGGATGGTAGTACTCACACCACCAACAACGTCACAAAAGCTTGCCCCAATTGCGCCCCCATCAGGCCTACAGCGATCAAAAGTACCTAATCGCCATTAACTCCTAAACCATCAGTCGGAGACTCAAGTCTCTTATGTTGTTGGAATCCTTGGCTAAGTGGACAAAACACATCCAATTCAATCATGAGCCTTGCAAAATTTTGGGGTATTTTGGATTTTTTGCGAAACCTACTTTTGCAAACTAGTCCAGGTTTTTTGCCCGTTTTACGTTTAGTAAAATGCCTGTAACTCCTGAACGGAATTACATATCTTCATCAAACTCAGGACACTTATGTAAGAGCTCAATCTGAGGTCACAGGACAAACATCATGGAGTTTGGCCACTTGGTGGCGCTATAAGAGGGGAAAAAACATAAAAATAGCTATACCTATGCAACCATTTGTCATATCAACATGCAAATCAAAACGAAACCCAGTGGACCCATTTGACTCACGTCCTCACGTGATATTGTTTTTTTCAATGACGACTGCATGGTTTTTCCACACATGCACTCGATATTCATATCATATGACAGAACTCCTCATTCCGGACAACTTTGCCTCTAGAACCACTGCTGTCAATCAAATTGGTTGTTAAATTATTGAGAAGATGTAAAAAACCTACTTTTGCAAACTAGTCGCCTGATTGGAAGCAAACATTCAAATCACTGTTGCAAAGGGAAGCCAAAACATTAGAAAGGAGCAGGTCCACTTTTAGTAAAATGCCTATAACTCCTGAAGGGAATGAGATATCTTCGCTAAACCCAGAACACTAATGTAAGAGCTCAATCTGAGTTCGCAGGACAAAAATCATGGAGCTTGGCCACTTGGTGGTGCTATAAGAGGGATAAAACATAAAAATGGCTATACCTATGCAACCATTTGTCATATCAACATGAAAATTGATGTGGACGTTCTTGGTCCAAAGTGCCACAAGTGTCTATAAGGACATTTGCGTATCTCAAAAAACATGCCCGCCATTGGCTGATGAATTTTGAGCACCTATTGGACATGGTTAATGGAGGTCTATAGGTCTATAGGTTTTTCACACATACACTCGATATTCATATCATATGACAGAACTCCTCATTCTGGACAACTTTCCTCTAGAACTACTGCTGTCAATCAAATAGTTTGTTAAATGATTGAGAAGATGTGAAAAACCTACTTTTGCAAACTAGTTCTAGGTTTTTCATCTGGAAAAAAACACTGAAGTGCAATTCTCTGGACTCTCTAGGCCAATAATAATCAAAAAAAATGCCAAAATCTACCCTTTGGGAAGCTATAATGGGGTCGTTTAGAAAAGGGGCCTGTCTAAATTTACCCAAAATCCTATAAAGCCTAAAGGAAAACTCAAAAACCTGGTGAGCACATGCGACAGGTGATTCTAAACAAGCATGGAAAGTTTTAAGGAGATTGGACCGTGTGTGTCCTGGCATTTTATTAATGAGACAAGAAACCGTGCAGGAAACCAGGGGAGGCATTCCCAGCTTTGATTGGTCCTGAGCCGAGACACTGCAGGAAATGAAAAGACTCAAACGATCGCAGAGAGACAGGAGAGATTGAGCTTAGTGAGGGGGAGAGAGATGTCTCGTGTGTTTTACCATAGTCAAAGATGCTGAAACACTTTCTGGCTGCAATCAGCTGGTTAATGGAAAAGTTCAATCATGTTCCAAACCCATATAATGTACTTCCACTTTTGTGGGACATTCAGAGAATGCTTACACTGCTCTTATAGTTATGAAAGTGAATGAGGATACAGTTGTGCTCCAAAAATGATAAAAAAAAAAAAAAAAAAAAAAGCTATTATAAATGTCTGAGGCATTTTTTTTTATTTACATTTTATTTACTTTTTTAAGTTTAGAAACTGTCACCACATAAATAATAATCATCATTTCATAAATCAAATCATTCAAGTAATGAAAATGCTTTAAAACTAAAAATTAAAATGAAAAATCAACACTATTGCATTAAACAATTCCAAAAGTGAAATGGATGGCTTCAACCTTAACTTTTTTCAGATTTTTGTGTACATTTTTTATTTTTTTTTTCCCCATCTTGTATTCATATTTGATTTCAGGTTAGTTTCAGTAAACGATTAATAAAATAACACATTTTAATAATTTTAGTTTAATAACAACACTTTTGGTAATCATTTCCACATGGATAAAATCTATATTTTTCAAATTGTTTTTTTTTCAGCATCCAGTTTTATTAAGATTATTATTATCAGATTTTAGAAATAAAATTGGTTGCAAATGCAACTTTAACTTTTTTGTTATTTTTGTGAACATTTTTTAAGTTACTTTCTTTATATTTATATCTTTTATATCATTTTTTAACTTTATTTCAGTAAATGCAAATACATTTTAATAGTTTAGTTTAATGACAACACTTTGATAAATTCCACATGAATAAAATCTAATTTTTTTTAGATTATTTTTTTCAGTATCCTGTTTCATTCAAAACTGTATACGATTTTAGAAGTAAAAATGAGTTGCAAATGCAGCTTCAACTATAAACTTTTTTCTAATTTTGGTGTACATTTATATAAAATAAAAATCTAATATGTATATTTTATTTCAACTTTGTTTCAGCAAATGAACATTTTTTAGTTTTTTATTTTTTTCATCTAGTTTAATTATTTTTGACACAATTTATCATCTAGTTTAATAACAGTAGCATCTACATTTTATATATATATATATATATATATATTTTTTTTTTTTCAGTATCCTTTTTATTCAGAAATAAATGGATTGCAAATCAGCTTCAACTTTAACTTTTTTTTATTTGTAAGTATTTTTTAAACACAATTTTCATCTAGTTTAATAACAGTAACATCTACGTTTAACAGTAAATAACAGTAAAATCTTAAATAACTTTTTTGCTATTTTTGTTTACTTTTTTTAATCTAATGTAATAACAGTAACATCTAAATTTTTATTGATTTTTTTTATTTCATTATCCTGTTTAATTCAGAAATGTCAGATTTTATAATTAAAATGGGCTTTAACTTTATTTGATTAAGTTTAGATGAGTTACATTTTTTTCACAATTTTCACCAAATAATTATATTTTAGTTTATTTCACTTTTATTTAGTCAGAAAAAAAAAGTCATTTTTAATCATTTTAGTTTAACTACACTGTTACATTAAAATCAAGCCCTGACTTACATTTTCATCCATATTCCATACTTAGTTTTTTTTTTTTTTTTTTCCAGAAATGTGTCGGATTTTAAAGTAAAAAAGTTGAAGCTTCATGTTGAGTTTGTTGCAGTTGTGTGCATGTGTGTCGGAATGTTTACCTCTTTATTCTCTCTGATTGGTCCGACTGCTGACAGTGGCCACGCCCCCCTGTATGATGCCACCCCTCATGTAACCCATCCTGCAGGGTAAGAGACACACACTCAGCCTGAAGGGGCTTAGATCAGTAGCCTCTTGTTGTTAGAGCAGGGTTTGTTTTATGTGTGTGTGTGTGTGTGTGTGTGTGTGTGTGTGTGTGTGTGTGAACAGTACAATAGCGCTCAGTGTAAATCTAGTGCAGCCCAGATTTTAATAGTTCTTTCTCACAAGCCAATCCGAGCGTGAAACAGCCTTATGCAACCTTAATCAACAACATGGCACTGGCAATCTGCTCCCACATGGCATGGACGGCTGCTTGTCTGTCAGGTTGAGAGCCAGGCATCTGGAAAGCGTCTCTGAGGAATTCTGCTCACACGCTGTGATGTGGCAGGGTGAGAATGATTTGATTCAACCTGCTGTGATACGTCAAAATAAAAGCTGCAGCGTGCTCTGAGGAGTTGTTATGGATTAATCATAGAATAAACGGTTCATTTTAAGAATTCTATCAAGAATTAGAGGATTAAAAAGCATCCTGAAAGAAAATGACAGTAGTTCTTATGATTCAAAGTGTTCTGAAACCTTTAAGTTGGTTTGTGGGCGGGTTGTTACACTTGCCTCATGAATATTAATTAACACAGTGTTCTGTATTCTATAGTTATGTTACCTAATTAATATTCATGAGCTGAACGTTTGTCTTCATGTAACTTATTGTTTGTGTATTTTTTTTTTTTTTGGCACAGTTTTTGTGAAGTTAATGAAGTTTTGTCATCTGTAGGATCTTGAGAGATTTTTTTCCCCCAGTCAAAAATAATTTGCTTAAACCCGTATAAAACTCATAAAACGTATAGTATATTTTAGAAATAAAATGAGTTGCAACTGCAGCTTAATTTTTTGTAATAATATTTGTGTACATTTTTAACTTTTTTTTTTTTTTTTACATCTAATATTTATATTTTATTTAGTTTTAGTTCAATAATATGTCAGATTTTATAAATAAACTTTTTGTGCACATTTTAACTGAGTTTTTTTTACATCTAATAATTATTTTTTATTTCAGCTTTTTTTTTAAATGTTAGCTTTAGTTCAATATGTCAAAGTTTAGAAGTAAAGTGAGTTGCAAGTGCAGCTTCAACTGTAACTTTTTCAAATTTTTCTGTACATTTATTTTTTAATCTAATATTTTTAATTTATTTCAGTTTTGTTTTAGTAAACAAAAATAATTTTAATAGTTTTCGTTTAAAAGCAACACTTTCATTAATCAAAACATTTTTAAATGAAATAATTTTTAATGATTTTTTCAGTATCCTCTTTCATTCAGAAATATGTCAGATTTTAGAAAAAATGGGTTGCAAATGCAGCTTCAACTTTAACTTCTTCTAATTTTTGTGTACATTTTTAAGTTAGTTTTTACATCTAATATTTAGATTTTATTTCAGTGTTGTTGCTGTTACACTTACTTCATGAATATTAATTAGCATGAGTGTTCTGTATTCTATAGTGATGTTACCTAATTACTATTCATAAGCCGAACATTCATCTTCATGCTACTTACAAATTGTCTTACAATTTATTTATTTATTGTTTTATTTATTTATTTTTTTGCACAGTTTTTGTGAAGTTCCACATGGAAAAAATCCACATTTTTTTTTTATTTATAAATATATGTGAGATTTTTCAAGTAAAATGGGTTGCAAATGCAGCTTCAACCTTTTTCAGATTTTTGTGTTTAGTTATAAATCTAATATTTATATTTTATTTCAGCTTTGTTTCAGTAAAGAAAAATATTTTTATTAGTTTTGATTTGTTAATTTTTTTTTCAGTATCCTGTTTCATTCAGAAATATGTAATAATATGTAATAATGCAGCTTGAACGTTTCTAATTTTTGTGTACATTTAATTTGTTGTTCATCTAATATTTATATTTTATTTCAGCTTTTTTTTTTAATGTTAGCTTTAGTTTAGTAATATGTCAGATTTTAGAAGTAAAGTGAGTTGCAAATGCAGCTTTAACTTTTTTCTAATTTTTGTGTACATTTTTTTTAATTTTTTTTGTTCATCTAATATTTATATTTAAAAAAAAAAAATGTAATAGTTTTAGTTTAATAACAACACTTTTATTAATCAATTCCACATGGATAAAACCTAAATTTGTTGTATCAGTGTCCTGTTTTATTTAGAAATATGTCCGATTTTCTAAATAACATGAGTTACTTCTAAAAAGTACATCGTTCAGCTGAAGTATAAACCCCAGAATTAATCTAATGTTGGTCTGCTCAGGATTAATTTGTTTTCAGTGAACTGGCCCTTGGTTTCATGTGCATTGGCTGTGAAGATTAGCTGTTGAGTTTTATAATGTAAAATCCTAGCTGGCGCAGTGAACAAGCACTCATTTTCAAAGAAAGCTATGGTAAAGTTTGCCAGATGTACACTTTTGGGTGTTTAACAGGGTGTCTGTTTGTAATGTTTGTGGAACAGTTTAATGTTGGTCCGTGTTATTTGCCTTGGCCAGGTGCTGGGCCTCTTTCTGTAAACAGTGGGGTGTTTTATTGGAAAATAAAGTGTTCTGGAAAACATAACAAAAGTGTGGAGATATATATATATATATATATATATATATAAATGTTTACAACAGTGCACTTTTATTACTTTAACAACATGGAGGGCTTTGGTAAGCAAATGTTTGGTTTTATTCTTATGAGCATATCAGTGGTATTTTTGTATTGTTTATAAGCCTACTATTGTAGTACATTATAAATAAAATACACTATAATGGAAAATAAAAATATATATTTTTTAATTTTATCATCTAATATTCATAGTAATTCTATCATCTTATCGTCTATCGTTCATTTTATAATGTATCATATAATATTTATATAAATTGTATCCTTTAATATTCAGTATTTATTCATATTTTAATTAAAATTAATATTCATTTTTTTTCATTTTAATTTGTTTTAGTCAGTGTGTGTTTTTGCCTTTTAATTATTTTTATTCAGCTATATAACATATTAGTTTATGTATGTATATATGAAGAGTTCAGATGCAAAAGCCTCTAAATCCTTTTGATATCTTTTTCTAAAAAATGCATTTTCATCAGTCTCCGATGCATAGGTTTCTATGTATCTGGTATTTCCGATTGGGCTAAGGGTGAGATTTTAGCAAGTTTAAAGTAAAAGTATTTGATGTATGTATAATATGTGTCAAGAGCATTCATTCAGTATCATTATCTCATTTTTGACCGAGATGGCTTTTAGCTGGTTTCGCATCTGAATCCTTCATATATATATACTATTAAAAAAGTTTTAAAAAATTATTTTATCATCTCATATTCATATTAATTTGACCATCTATCATTAATTGTATAATTTATCATCTAATATTGATACAGATTTTTATCATATAATGTTTAGTATTTATTATTTCTGCTTTTTAATTTGTTAATCTTCAGTTTTTATTTTAATTTTAGTTTATGTTTTAGTAAATGTATGTGTTTTCCTTTTTATTTTTAGATATTTTTTTATTGATTAATTTTAGTACTTAAACATATTTTAGATAGTTGCTAATGCAACACTAAAAAATAAAAAATACTAATAAAAATAAAAATAATGTTTTGTTACATTTAATATTCAACATAATTTTGTCATCTAATATTCAGTATTTTACTGTAATTAATCTTCAGTTTTAATTTTAATTTGTTTTAGTAAATATATGCTTTTGGCTTTTTTATTGTTATTTCTATTTAGCTTTATAATAGTTATGTATTATTTTATATTATATTTCAAATTAGCTTAATTTCTTTAATTAGTTATTTTAATACTTCAGCAAACTATTATTTTAAATTGTTGCAAATGCGACACTTTTATTTTAAAAAAAGTTTTTATTTCATTTTATCATCTTATTATTATTTCCTTGTTTTTTACTTTAATTAACAGTAACAACATTGATAACTTAAACATATTATTTCAATTAAATGTCAAAGCTACATTTCTATTTTTTATAATAGTTTTACCTTTAATTAATGATAACTTGGTTCATGTAATTTCAGCTTATTTCAGTTAGTTGTCATGGCAATATTTAAATTTTTTAAATAAATGTAAACATTTTGTAAATTTAGTAAATTTTATAATCTAAAAAAAAAAAATGGGTTTATAAAAATGTAATAATTTTCTAATTTAACATTAGTGCATATGATGTTTAATACAGATTTTATATGTCTAAAAATAGAAGAGATTCATGAAATTAAATGTTTTTCCCCCCTGTTTATAAACTGCTATTCTTAAAGAGATGGTTAGCCAATCTGTTATTGACAGAATTTCACATTTTTGACAGAAATGATCCCTTTAAGATATAGAAAAAGAAGACTATAAATCTGTAACAAGCGAATTGTTCGTGCCCAAAACACCATTAGCTCTCCCACAAAACCAAATGGATGGTTTGGCTTCAGCAGTACTCCGATAAAACCAGGTTGATTTATTCAGTCAAGATCTGGCAACCAATCTTATTAGTAATGTGAGATATCTCTATGACAGATGCAATATACTTGTTTAAAGCCATAACCAGCATTCGATTCTCAATCTGCAGACGGCTGGAGCAGAATTGATTTGCGTGTCATCTTGTGCTTCTCGAGGAAAGGTTTCAGCAAGCGCCAGACTAAAAATACTTCGGAAATTACTTTTGTGGTCAATATGTTCGACAGAGTGTCACATTATGACAAAATATAGCCGTCCCCAAAATAGCTTTGTTTTCACTGTTGCCTATACGAACAGTTTTGATATTTCCTTAGTTTTAGAGGTCTAGTGTGTTTTTATGATTGCATTTGCATGTTTCATGTACAGCTCAAGGCCGCAATCTTCGTTTATCAAACCACATCGATTGTCACGTTTCCATGGCAACCCTCAGGAAGATGATGCGGCGGCTGTCTGGCTTCATTCTGGACGCTGCGTCTCTGATGCGACCTCTGGTTCAGGCCTGCATTAATGCGAGGTTGCCTTGTGCCGAAGGCCTCACTTTGGACAGTTAATGCTCTGTTGTTGTTTGGTGGTCGCTGTGGGTTTGTGTAATGTGATTGGGTGAGTCAATGAGGTTTCTTTCTCTTAAATGGGTCAGTGTGTGTAAAACCCACACAGCAGATGGACCATCCCGAGAAAAGAGAGCATAAAGAATGACTGAGTAATAAAACCGAAGGATGTGGCGAGATATTAATGAAAACCGAAAGAAGGAGCAAGCAACTTGTTCTAAAAGGATTGTTAAAGGCAGAGAAAATGAAAAAGCTCTTGTTCTGTGTTGGTTTAACTCCGGGGGCCGTTTTAATGCGTCCTCCAGGGTTGACTTTGCTTGAGATTTGTCTGAATTAGACGATCAGCTCCCGCCAGGACAAATATCCCTCGCTTAGTTTCCTAGAGACCCGTTTGTCTGATTCACAGAGACAGCGCTATTGTAGAAAATGGGAAAAAACACTCAGTCAGGCCAGCAAAGTTCAGACTCGGTTCGTAGATGATGGCTGCAAACCTGTCTAGGACATGTGTGAGTCATATTTCATACAGATACTAAAGAAAGACTAAGAGATAACTAAAGAAATGAGCAACAAATGTCTGTTTTGGTAACACTTTACAGTAAAGTTTAACCCCTTCATTGTCACTGTCCCACGTGTGGGACGCCTAAGTTTACTTGACTATTTTACATATAAATCCTAATTTAATCATGACAAACTATACATATATAGTTGGAAAGGTCTAAGATAGATATTTTATCATTTTTTTGGTGGCATAAGTTTTGTAAGAAAAGTAATAGATTAATTTATGAAAAGAGTGCACCCTTAAAAATCTACTTCTGACTTCTGACCTTTTTCACAAAAAGACTTCTTCGTCTTTTTTTTTTGAAATCATAAGAAATTATATAGCACTTGAAAACTTAAAATCTCGAAATTAATCCTTTAAAAACATTTTAAAATCAAACATTGCACTATGATGGAAAATGTACATTAAAATCATATCACAGAATGTTTTTGTTAATGAAATATATATAAAGTTTAAATAATGCATTTTCATGTCTATGTTCAAAAATGAAAGTGACAGTTAAAGGGTTAATTTGTTAACATTAGTTAACTACCTTAGTTAACATTAACTAACAATGAATAAAACTTGTACACTATTTATTGATCTTTGTTAATATAAACAAATTTTTAAATACGTTTTCAAGAGTTGCATGTTAACACTTTGAACTAACATGCAAACGATCTCATTAACATTAACAAAGGTTAATAAATACTATAAAAATATATTGTTCATTATTAGTTTAAACTAATGCTTACAAATTCCAACATGCTTAGCAACATGCTAAAAACATGGTAACAACATGCTAATCATGCTATAAACGTGCTAGCAAGTTTAATAGTTAAAACATGTTAATCATGTTAAAATATGCTAGTCATACTAAAAATATGATTAGCAACACGTTATTCATGTTATAAACATGCTATTGACATGTTAATCATGCTAAAACATGCTAGCAACATGCTAATTACCAGAAAACGTGTATAATGTGTCGAGAGCATTCACTCAGTATCATTATCTCATTTTTGACCGAGATAGTAACTGCTAGTAACTGGCTAATCATGCTAGCAACATGCTAGTAACTTGCTAATCATGCAAGCAACATGTTAGTAACTTGCTAATCATGCTATAAACATGCTAGTAACTTGATAATCATGGTAGAAATGTGCTAGTGACATGCTAATCATGCTAGAAACATGGTAACAACATGCTAATGACATGCTAATAATGTTAGTTACTTGCTGCCAACATGTTGACATCCTAATCATGTTAGAAACATGCTAGCAACTTGCTAATTTTGTTAGAATCACATTAACATGTTAATAGCTTAATCATGCTAGAAACATGTTATCAACTTGTTAATCATGCTAGAATAATGCTAACATGCTTGTAAAGTTCTAGTCGTGCTATAAACATGCTAATAACTTGCTAATCATGCTATAAACATGCTAGTAACTTGATAATCATGCAAGCAACATGCTAGTAACTTGCTAATCCTGCTATAAACATGCTAGTAATTTGATAATCATGCTAGCAACATGCTAATCAAGCTAGAAACATGGTAACAACATGCTAATGACATGTTAATAATGCTAGTTACTTGTTGGCTAAACATGTTAGTGACATCCTAGTCATGTTAGAAACATGCTAGCAACTTGCTAATCACGTTAGAAACATGCTATCAACATGCTAATTTGGTTAGAATCATGTAAACAACATGCTAATAACTCAATCATGCTAGAAACATGTTATCAACATGTTAATCATGCTAGAATCATGCTAACACGCTTATAACTTTCTAATCGTGCTATAAACATGCTAGTAACTTGTTAGTCATGCTATAAACATGCTAGTAACTTGCTAATCATGCTAGCAATATGCTAGTAACTTGCTAATCATGCTAGCAACATGCTATTAACTTGCTAATCATGCAAGCAACATGCTAGTAACTTGCTAATCATGCAAGCAACATGCTAGTAACTTGATAATAATGCAAGCAACATGATAGTAACTTGCTAATCCTGCTATAAACATGCTAGTAGCATGCTAAGCATGCTAGAAATGTTTTAGTGACATGCTAATCATGCTAGCAACATGCTAATCAAGCTAGGACATTCTAATAATGCTAGAAACATGCTAGTAACTTTCTAGCAACATGCTAGTGACATGCTAATCATGCTAGAAACATGCTAGCAACTTGTTAATCATGCTAACAATGTGCTAGTTAAAACTCTTTTAAACTTCAAACTATTTCAGTCTGAAACGGTCAAACTTGAAACTTTTTAAACTTAATTTTTTTGTACTTTTCAAACTTTCTGGTCCAGCTTTCTCAAGCCAACTTCAAAGTTTGTTTTGACAAACTTTTTTTATCAAGTTTTTTTTTTTTTTTTTTTTGCAGCAAATTCGCACTTCTGCTTTAAATGAACCATTGTGTTTTTGTGTTTAACTGAGGTTCATGCATTAGTCTGATTTGTCTAGCACACATGCACTGGCATGTTGAAGTGCAGTACATGCGGGCATTGTGTTTGAATCTAGACGCTTCGTAATCCTTCCCCCTGCAATCATTTTGTGTCATATCTCTACTGTAAACAGAAACAGCAAACTTTTTAAGTTGACATGCAGTTTAGTGTTTTTCAGGTTGCTAAAGACAGACGCGTGTCACCTGATGATAAGCTGATGATTTGAGCATATTGTTCGATGACAATGGTGTTTTTTTCTATAGTAAGCAGAATTGTAGTACTTTCTTCTTCAGTTCGGATGCTGCCTATAGATATCAACCGAGCAGAGAAATACTGTACTTACACTAGATACACACTGGTCTGATGCATTCAACCCACACAAGTACATATTTGCACACTTCGTACACAAGCATACATATACTTTCGTTCTTGCTTTGGCTGATTGCGTAAGGAAATGTATGAGGAGCGTTCCTCATTTATAGAGCGAGCGGTCGCTGGGAGTTTTCGTGTGGGCTGAAAAACCCCACAGCAGAGTGTCATTAATTCATGGTTAGCAGCAAACACACGCTCGCACACACAAACAGATATAGTCTCACTTACCGTTTAATATAGCGAGTGCATCCCGGGCCGTTTCCGGCACATGTTGGAGACGGGTTAAGGCCTCACCCGAGGCTATCTGCAAATGTCTTTCGTATGAAAGGAGCCTGTCTGCTAGCTTTATACCCCATGACCTGTTTACAATAATGAGTCTCAGAAGTGGCCTATCCGCTGGGGGCAAAGACAGAAGACCGGTCCTGAGCACAGCCAGGACAAACACATCACATGCTCGCTGACGGAGGGAAGTGTGGGACACGGATAAAGGAGGCTGTAATTATGTAAAAGTTAAAATTAGTTAGCATTAGTGTAGATTTTGTTTGACAAGAGTCAGTTCGACTAAAATTCAAACGTTTTCATTGTTTACCTTATGCATAATACGTAATCAGTTGTAAGCTGATTTCGTTTATCGAAATTAAATATGCATTTGTACATTAACATTTTCCTTATTTTTACGTTTAGATTACTGCCTTTGATGTCATGCTATCATATATTAAAAATTATGTTTAAGAAAACACTAATAATGTGACCCAGTAATAAAATGTAAACTAATATGAATTTTTTATCAATGATTATAATAAAAATTGTAAACATGATTCATATTTTTTTACTGTACATTATAATTTTGTGATGCCTAAATTCATTTATATTCATTAATTTATATGGATAAGATTTATTATTAATAATGTTGAAAACAATTGTTAAACAGTTACTATATATACATAAAATATATAATATATATATATATATATATATATATATATATATCTAAAATAACTAACTAAATAAATATTTATTTATTTATGTTATATATCATTTTATTTTATTTTTGTAGAAACCATGACACCTTTGTTTTAGGATTGTTTTAGGCTTCATTAATAAATTTAAATATTTATTTATTTATGTTACTTTTTTGTGGAAACCATGATACCTTTGTTTTAGGGTTCTTTAATAAATTTAAATATGTATTTATTTATGTATGTATGTATGTATGTATGTATGTATGTATTTGTTTGTTTGTTTGTTTTTGTTGGATATTTTTATTTTATGTTTTTATTTGAAAAATATTTATTTTATTTTATTTTATTTTATTTTATTGTGGAAACCATGATACCTTTCTTTTAGGATTCTTTAATAAATTGGAATATTTATTTATTTATTTAATTACTAATGTATTTATTTATGTTACATATCATTTTATTTTATTTTTGTAGAAACCATGATACCTTTGTTTTAGGATTCATTAATAAATTTAAATATTTATTTATTTAGGTTACTTTTTTGTGTGGAAACAATGATACCTTTGACCTTAATAAATAGAAATAATTATTTATGTATTTATTTATTCATGATACATGTTTTTATTTTATTTGATTTTATTTTTGTGGAAACCATGATATCATTGTTTTAGGATTCTTTAATAAATAAATTGTCTAAATATAAAAGTCTTTGCTGTCACTTTTGATCCATTTAATGCATCCTTGCTGAATAATTTATATATAAGTATAAAGTATAAGTATAAAGATATATATATAAAAGAATAAATAAGTAATAATTTATTTCGATTTCTAAAACGTTTTGAGAAAAGATATAAGTAATGACTTAACTTCAGAAGTCTCAGGCTATAGGACACAGATTGATTGATTTTATGATAGTTTTTTTTTTGTTTTTTGTCATTTTTGAACCTTGACAGCACAGTTTCGATTCACTCAGTCTATACATTTGCTGTAGCTTTTATAAAATAAATAATATGAGTGAACGCTGACAGAATTTACACTTTTTGAGGTGAACTCTACCTTTAAAGCAGCAGGATGTGTAGGAAGCAACTCTTAAGTCTATTAACATGCACTGGAGTCTAAGACACAGATTGTCAGACCCATTTGGGAGTCCATTGGCTGCTCTAAAGTGTGGCTACACAAGATTTATGTGTGTCACTGATTTGCCCCACTTACTTTAACAGTTCCCCACTGCGTCCCAGCAAAAACACACCAATGTGCAGGTGGTGTGTGTGTGTGTGTGTGTGTGTGTGTGTGTGTGTGTGAGAGAGAGAGAGAGAGAAAGCGTTGCCACTGAGGAAAACTGTGCCCTTGAACAATGCATCTCACCCCAGGAATCTCCACAGAGACAGAAATCCCTCTGGATAAACACCACATGCTAAATTGCATTTATTTGCATGCACTTGGATGCAATCCACACACGTTATGGAGTATATATATATATATATATTCATGCTTACCTGTGCACTTGTTTTCTCAGGCTCTGCTATCAGCCTCAAACCGCATGAAACGGGGAGGGTCATTTCTTCTCATTAAAATTCTGCCATCAGTCTTTCTGCCGCTGCAGGCAGCTCTCAGGTCTTTATTAATTGTCGTGGGATACAGTATTGACTCAAATACTCTGCCGCTGTCCCGGCTCCAGCGTGCTCCGGGGTACTGTCGAAAAATGCAGCATCTGATCGCGCTTCATCACAGCGGCTAATGCAGAAAGCACTTTATTCACACCCAGGCTAATGAACAATGTAGCCTGAGAGGTTACCAGGGAGAAAGACTGGTGTACGATGATAATGCAACATGATTTTAAATTAAAATTTATATACAGTTGAGGTCAAGCGTTTGCACAGACCTTGCAGAATCTGCAAAATCTTAATTATTTTACCAAAATAAGAGGGATCATACAAAATACATGTTATTTTTGATTTAGTACTGACCTGAATAAGTCCACAAGAGAAATAATAGTTGAATTTATAAAAATAGTTTAATTTATGTTACCTGAATGATCCACAGCTGTTTTTTTTTTTTTGTTTGTTTTTTTTTCATAAGTTTCATATGTTCTTCAGAAAAATCCTTCAGGTCCCACAAATTCTTTGGTTTTTTAGCATTTTTGTGCATTTGAACCTTTTCCTACAATAACTGTATGATTCTGAGGTCCATCTTTTCACACTGAGGACAACTGAGGGACACATATGCAACTATTACAGAAGCTTCAAATGCTCAATGATGCTCCAGAAGGAATCTGGATCTTCAAATTCCAAAAGTTTTCACCCCCTGGCTCTTAGTGCATCGTTTTTTTCTTCTCAAGCATCAGTGAGCGTTTGAACCTTCTGTAATAGTTGCATATGAGCCCCTTACTTGTCCTCAGTGTGAAAAGATGGATCTCAAAATCATACAGTCATTGTTGGAAAGAGTTTAAAAACACAAAAATGCTGGAAAACCGAAGAATTGGTGGGCACCTGAAAGATTTGTGTAAGAAAAAGTATATGTTTAGGGTGCAATGCTCCATTATTTTTCTTACATTTATAATGAGCTTTTAGCTTTTTTGTAGTTCAACTGTTGTGTGATGAACACATTTGTGTGGCCTAGATTTGTGTTTTACTTGGTTTTAAATAGGTTTTAGGAAATATTCTGGTTAGCCAATAGTTTTAGGAAGTTTTTTTTTTTTTTTTTTAAGTTTGAATGTGTTAAAATTGGGGTCATTAAGATTTTCTTTCTTTTTATTTGGAAAGAAACAAAACTTTTTATTAGGAATGTTGCATTAAAAGTTTTGAAGGGTCATGTGACACTTAAGACTGGAGTAATGATGCTGAAAATTCAGTTTTGCATCACAGAAATAAATTAAAATGCAATTTATATTCAAATAGAAAAGAGTATTTTAATTTATACAAAATATTTCACAATATTACATTACATTATTTTTAGTGTGTTTTTAAACAAATAAGTGCAGCTTTGGTGAACAAAAGAGACTTTTTTTCAAAAACATTAAAATATCCTACAGATCCCCCTTTTGTATATTTTTGGAAAAAACAATAAAATATGAATTTTATGATGAGCAGTGTGTGTTAAAATCAATGTGATTTTATTTTATTTTTGTGAAAACCATGATGCCTTTGTTTTAAGATTGTCTAATAAATTGGAATATTTATTTATTTATTTATTTATTTATTTATTTATTTATTTAAGTTTGAATGTGTTAAAATTGGGGTCATTAAGATTTTCTTTCTTTTTTTTTTTTTTGAAAGAAACAATACTTTTTATCAGGAATGTTGCAATAAAGTTTTTGAAGAATCATGTGACTCTAAGGGCTGGAGTAATGATGCTGAAAATTCAGTTTGCATCACAGAAATAAATTAAAATGCAATAAATGCAATTTATATTCAAATAGAAAAGATATTTTCATTTATACAAAATATTTCACAATATTACTATTTTTAATGTGTTTTTAAGACTTTTTTTTAAAAACATTAAAATATCCTACAGACCCCCTTTTTGTATTTTTGAAAAACAAATAAGTTATGAATATTGTGATGAGCAGTGTGTGTTTGAATCAATGCGAAATCCTTATTTACCTCCTGAATACACTACCAGCCAACACCAGTGCTGAAACACTATAAAATATATTCAAATAGAAAACAGTTATTTTAAATAGTAAAAATATTTCAGAATTGTAGTTTTTGCTGTACTTGGGATCAAATAAATGCAAGATTGGTGAGCAAAAAACATAAAAAATAATCTTACTGTTCAAAAACGTTTGACTGGTAGTATACATATTCTTGGTCTTAACAATAGATCATTGTGTCACAAATTGATTCCACTGCATAAAATCCCCTTCTTTTTTTCTCATTGCATATCCAGTTTCACTTATAAACATGTCAAAATTACAGAAGTAAAAATGTTTGTGAATGCAGTTTCTTGTTGAGAACCTAAAAGGGTCAGTTATGATTTCATACTGCAAATAATTCAATGCGTATTTAGATTAGGTCATTAAAAGTGCATGCATCATTATGCAAAATCATCTGAAATAGTTTTATATTAAACTCCATTTGAACTAGCCTGCTTTATTCCTGATATTTTTGCAATCTTGTTATTTGAACACCTACGGGAATCTCTCTCGCTCTGAGTGGTTTGCATCGCAGGACCGCAGGGCTCCGTCTATAAGCGGTGTCTGTTACATATGCATTGTGCTGCTTTAGTGAATTAGCAGCGGCACCCACTTCATTTTCTCAATGAAGAGCATCAGCGGCTGTGCGTGGGTGTTTTGTGGAGTGTCTTATCTCGCTGGAGCAGTGCTGATAGCTCACACTGACTGAATCCTCGTGGCTTTTCCTGTCCAGAAGTAGCCCACAACATCTGCCCTCCAGATAGAGGATATACAGGCCAACCTGCATTCAAAAGCTTGCTCTAGCATCACTTTACTATTAGTTTGGGTTTAAAGTATGATGCATAACTGTTGTGTGATATGAGTGAGAGCAAATAATGAGCAGAGATTTAGTGTTGTCCTCTTTTGCCCCTGCTACATGTGTCAATCATGTGATATGCAGATTAAAAACTGAGGAGGAGAAACCGTTAATAATCAGCTTTTTTCCAAAAATACCCGTTCAGGTTTAATCATGCATGTTATATCTTTTAACACCTCTAAATTCACAGATGTTAGGACGTTTTATCTAATTTTTTAAACCGCATGATAGTTTGTGTTTAAAATCCCAAAACTGGACTAGGTTAAACTAAATAATCATGTCTGATCTGTACACATGTAGCTCTGTTTTAAAAGTCAGTACACAGATGCTCTCAAGTTTAATGTGTTTGTGCTGGGATTGTTTTTGAATGGCTTTGGTGACATCTAGTGGAGAAGTAGATACTGTGACTTTCAGCTGCTTTTGAATACATTGTAATGCAATCACATTAAATTAGAGGAATGTCATTCAATTGTATGAATATTTCTAAATCATCTGTTGATATCTTCTCCTCTTCTTTTGCAGACACAATGGTCCTTGTTTTTTTCGTGACAGTAACATCTCCACAAACAAACGCAACAAGTGACGACAACGGTAAGTGCCCATTATTTAAGGTTAACTTGATAGTAGTATGACCTGAAACTCTAAAACCATTTAACTCTAAATGCAGAGCAACACATTTGTCATATATATGAGAAATACTTTATGTAGCAGTTTAATCTTCACTGAATTCATTTAATTAATTAAGGGTTATATTTCGTACTTACATATATTTATATTTGTCATAGCTGTTGCACTTAAGGTGGTGCTAGATTTCATACTTAAAAGCATTTTAAATATGTGCTTATATATATATATATATATATATATTATACAATAGTAATAAAAGTAACTAACATTATACTAATATTATATCATATTTAAAATATTTTATTTATTTTGATACTAAATTATATAAAATGTCTTCTGGTAGCTACATTGTTAACATCAGAGAAATTGTATGATTATTATTTTTTTATTATAATTATTTATTCATTTAATAAAATCACACACACACACACACACACACACATATATATATATATATATATATATATATATATATATATATATATATATCATTATTTTTATACTTTTTTATTTTTCTTTCCAGACCATTGTTTCCAGAAAAAAAAAAGATTATTTTAATATATGATTAAAAAAATAATATTTATATTTATATGTGTGTGTGTGTGTGTGTGTGTGTGCGTGTGTGCGTGTATATGTATATGTATACACACACACACACACACACAGATATTTTTCCCCCCAGGTCGTTGTTTTATTTGTTTAGCATTTTTGCATATGATTCACATATATATATATTAACGATTCATATATATTAATATATAACGATTAATCGCATCCAAAATAAAAGTTTATGTTTACATAATATATGTGTGTTTACTTTGTTTATTTATTATGTGCATATAAATAAACACACATACATGTATATATTAAAACAAAATATTTCTATGTATATACATATATATGTATACCTGTAAACAATTTAGATAATAAATAATTAGAAATATTTTAGATATAAATCTAAAATATTTTTCCTTAATATATGCATGCATGTGTGTGTATTTATATATACATAATAAATATACACAGTACACAAATATGCAATCATTTTTTTAAATGATTGCAACCTTTTTAGAGGTTGCAATCATTTAAAAAAAAAAAAAAAGAAGAAAAAGGTTACAACAAAAAAAAAATATATATATATATATTTTTTTTGTTGTAACCTTTTTCTTCTTTTTTTTTTTTTTAAATGATTGCAACCTCTAAAAATGTATTTCACAATTTAGCCATTACTCACAAGTGGCTAAGAAAAGAGTCATGGAACCTCAGTGGTAAAAAAGTGAACCAACCCTTACAGTAACGTAAACCAGCTTTTATAGTTTCACATTTATCAGCGAGATGATTTTTTAAACCTATCCTGGTCATTTTAGTGTCTCTGCATCGCATAACCATCAGTGTGGCCATGTGGATTTGTGTTAAATCTGCGGTGGATTACGCAGACTGTGATTCTGTGCTGCAGTAAAGTGCTGATCTCAGGGTTAAGCTTGTGATTCATGTCAAACCTGCTGTTAAATGAATGAGCGATGCTTATCCTGCAGTCAAAACAGCACCAGGCTCTCTATTAAATCACTAATAATGCCTTAACTTGACTGGCTGCCATACCTCGCTGCGCCGGAGGAGCTAAGTGTGTCTGTTCCGGCTCTAGCGGCTCTGTTCGCAGGCCAGTTTCCTGTTCTTTTGTTCACTGTGGGTTTAACTGCCTCTCCTTCTTCCTTTAGAGAACGCAGACCATTCCAACGCACCCATCCTGCTCACACTGCTGGGTCTGTCAGTCTTGGTGCTTTTTCTGGGGTTGCTGACCTGGTTTTGCCTCAGGTACGACACACACACACACAAATATACACAGTGAGTCAAAAACTGTCAGACTTACAAGCTCCGCCTCTTTCTAATTAAGGGCGGGTCCAGGAACTGAGACATGCTGTCACACACACACACACACACACACACACACACATATTTATTCATACACAGCCTCACCGAGGTAAACCCACAGATTTTTATATGGTAGAGAGTATCGCATAGCGTGTGTTGGTGGTGAAAACAGTGCCTCTGATGAAAAAGAGCTCAAGTTTTCGTTGGTGAGGCAGATTTGCTGTTAGGACATCGTCCCATGTGTTGTCTTCATGTTTAAAACTTCTGTTCTTTGCTTCTTTTAGGTTGAAAAACCAGAGGAAAGCTGTCATCACAGCAGTCGACAAGAAAGTACCAAATGGAATCCTGGAAGAGCAAGGTAAGCGCTGGCTTTATCTGCTTCGAACTGGTTTAACGGTTTTAAAAAATGATAAAAGTCACTAGTGGTGGTGAGCTGGTTTTGAGACGTCTTGGCAAGTTTCACTTTATCAAATGTGCTATATTCGGCTTCCTGTTGCCTCAAGATGTTGTGAGAGCAGGACGTGAGCGCTTTTTGTGAGCTACACGTGCGAGTTTATTTCGAACGACACCGTAATTGCACTAGAAGTTCACGTTAGCTGAGGTTTATGGGTCATATTCTGATTTGTGATGATATTTGCATATTGAATGTTTAAATGAATGACCAAACCTTTAATGAAAATACGTTTTTAAAATTGTGTTTGATTTACAGAGATAACACATTTTTATTTCACAAACTGTAGTTTTCTTTAAAAATAATATTTACTAAAACACAATATATATATATATATATACACACATACAATCAGTTTTAAAAAGTGATTCACAAATGACTGAAAAAGTGGGTCATATGGCTCATATTGTGGTTTTAATGGTGATTTTTGAGGATATCTGCATACTGAATGTTTGAATGAATGAGCAAACCTTTGATAAAAATATATAATTTTTTATTGTTGTTCGATTTACAGAGGAGATAATATTTTTATTTCACAAAATGTAGTTTATATAATGATACTATATATATATATATATATAAACAATTTTCTTTTTCAGACTTTTTTATTATTATTTTTTAGGTGATTTAAGTGATTTTTGAATGAATGAGTAAAGATAACCCATTTTTATTTCACGAAATGTAGTTTTTATGATACTATATAATTTTCTTTTTCAGACTTTTTTTATTATTTATTTATTTTATTATTATTATTGCTTATTTTAAAGTGATTCACAAATGGCTGAAAAAGTGGGTCATATGGCTCATATTATGGTTTTTATGGTGATTGTTGAGGATATCCGCATACTGAATGTTTTTGAATGAATGAGTAAACGTTTGATCATTTTTTTTTAATTGTTCGATTTACAGAAATAACACATTTTTATTTTTGATATTATTATGTATATAATAAATGAAGTGATTCACAAATGACTGAAAAAGTGGGTCATATGGCTCATATTATGTTTTTTTGGTGATTTTTGAGGATATCAGCATATTAAATGTTTGAATGAATGACCAAACCTTTGACAGAAATATATATTTTTTTAAGTGTTGTGTTTGATTTACAGAGATAACACGTTTAAAGATTATGGTGTAATCTTTACTAAATCTCTAACCAACCCTTATATGACTGAGAAAAAATGGCCCAATTATCCTGAAATACAACTTTTAAACTGTTGCACTTTACAATAAGGTTCCATTCATTGGCATTAGTTACCTTTTAAACTCTACTTTTATACAAGACTTTTCTGATATGTTCTTATCAGTATTACGAATCACTAAACATTGTTTATATTGACTCAACTGGTTATATTGAATTATTTATTGTTTTTTTGGAGTTGTAACCAGGGTAACCAGCTCTTCGTGGTTCAGTTATCAATATTTCCTCAAAAAATATTCAAATATGACTAAAACCACGCGAAAGAGGAAGAAGGTTCATTTTTAAAGTTGTTCCTGTTTGCTTTTATTAGAGTTTGCTTGTTTGGCACAAAAAATGTGGCTCATGGTTAGCCAGATTGCTAAGAAAAATCACAAAAGAGCTCTGTTTAAGACTAAAATGTGGTTTCTTAGACAGCAGTGGGATGAAATGGAGATCAAACTGAGACTTGAGATTCAGTTCCCAGAATCTCTGAGAGATTTAAGTTTTTGTATATGCTTATCTAGAGTCTGATTGTCGCCGCAGATTGTGCGTCTTGTCGAAGGTCTTGCAGATTTATGTAACAGACTTCCTCTGCACTCTTTCTCCTACTATTCTGACGGAAATCTCTCTCAAGGAATATTCCATGAGCCAAGATGAGAAACGACACGTTCAAAACATGCAGGAAATGTTAGTTAATTGACATTTACTGTGCTGAATCCACTTGTCATTTTAATCAGAGAGATGTTTCAGTGTTCAGAGGTGAACGTCACACCTGTGTTAAGGGAAGTGGTTTACCGACTTTCTCCAGCTCTCTAAGCCACCATTTGTTTGCCTCTTTTATGTATGCTAACGTTAAAAAAATACAGTAAAGTACATACAATTGTGAAATAGTATTACAATTTAAAATAACTGATTTCTATTTGAATATACGTTAAAATGTAATTTATTTCCATGATGCAAAGCTGAATTTTCGGCATCATTACTCCACTCTTCAATGTCACATGGTCCTTCAGAACTCATTCTAAAATGCTAATGTAATGCCGGTCACTGTATGTGTGTTTGTGTGTGCTGTGTGTTGTGTAGAGGAATATATAGATGTGGATAAAGATGAGGATGAGGATGATCTTGGCTGGCCATCAGAAGGTCAGGTATATATGCGATGTCTCATGACCGGGCATGACGTTTATAGTTTAAACTCTAACCTCTCATCCTCTCTAACCTCTAACCCAATGGTTGTGGGCTTCTCTCTGTGCTACAAGGGTTGCTGGTGGTTTCCTGGTTTATGTTTATGAGGACTATATGCATATTCTGCATTAAATATGCCGAAAGTTCTTTAAAAGGCATGCTTTTAATAAATTATTATTAAATGCTGGTGTGAGCATGTTCGTTTGTTCGTTTTCCTGGGTGACAAAACCATGACTGTAAGTTTGAGGTATTTTTTTCTCAAATAAAAAGGTATTTAGCAGTCTGCTGTTAACATTCTCAATCTAATTCTAGCATTTTTTTACCCTAATATAAAACCCAATCAAATTGACTGTTGGAACAGACCAAATGTATGTATAAATATATTTGTATAACCAGGGTGCAATTTGGGGGGATGCCTTCTCCACAGGCCCAACTCCAGTAAGACTAGCCTAATTAACCTAGTGTAAGCTTAGTGTAGTGCTTAAATCATTACTTACAATGTAAGTAATTTCATTTCCACTGTTATTCAAACAACGAATAAATGATATGGAGGAAGCAAGCAAAGAGCATCAACGAAGCTTTTTGAAATTCTGAATCAGTTACCACTGCGTCGCAAAATGATTCACTGTTTCGAAGTGCTCCAATCGGATCGCGTATTGCGAGAATTCAAAGCGCGAATCGCGAATGATTCACAACAGAAATTCAAAGTGCGTATCACAAATCTTTTGATTCAGAACAGGAATTCAAATCGCGTATCGCGAATCATTTGAATCAGAACAGGAATTCAAACCGCGTATCACGAATCATTTGATTCAGAACAGGAATTCAAAGCGCGTATTGCGAATCATTTGATTCAGAACAGGAATTCAAAGTGCGTATCATGAATCTTTTGATTCAGAACAGGAATTAAAAGCGTGTATCGCGAATCATTTGATTCAGAACAGGAATTCAAAGTGCGTATCATGAATCTTTTGATTCAGAGCAGGAATTCAAAGCGCGTATCGCGAATCATTTGATTCAAAAGAGGAATTCAAAGCGCATATCAGTAATCATTTGATTCAGTATGGCAAGCCGTTTTAACATTTAATCTATAAGCCGTAGAACAGGAAAGCACGTATCGCAAATCTTTTCATTCAGAACAGGAATTCAAAAACGCGTATCGCGAGTCATTTGATTTAGATCGGGTCTTTGGAGCAGGTGCGCGGGATATCCCCAACCGGGAATCCCCCCTATCCCCCAGCAAATCGTGACAGTAATGAAAGACAGTATGAAGGACAGGAAATGTGCTATCCTAATAGCTATCAAAGCATTAACATATTTATATAGCAGTTCTATAAACAAAACGTCAGCTTCAGACTTAATATAGTAAGGTGTTTATTTTTTCACTACTGCTAACCTGTCAATCAAATTAGTAAAATGTGTGTTTGTTTCGTATTTCACTTGCTGAGGTGAAACTTGTAGAATCCATAAAGTGTATTTCAGAGATTGTTTTCTTTTTAAGTGTTTGTTTATAACATACATGTACCGTATTCCTCCACAGAGCAACAGACGGTGGTCTTACTGCCCAGATCCCCTTCCACATCCAAAACATATCTCCCTATTCCTGTAGACAACTTGGAAGAAGAGTATCGGATACGCTCGGCCGATGATGGGAAACTCTTCCGGGAAGAGTACAATGTGAGTGTGTTTTGAAAGAATATTGATCATGGTTAGAGATATCAAAAATGCTAAAAATGTATGGTCACTTTTGAGGTCTTTCACTCACTAACTATGGCTGTTGCCTCAATAAAAGGATAAACAAATTAGGAATAAACTCCTAATTTGTTGCTCATTAATAGTTAGTAAGGTACACTACCAGTCAAAAGCTTTTGAACAGTAAGGTTTTCAAATGTTTTTTTTTTTTTTTTTAAAGAAGTCTCTTGTGCTCACCAAGCCTGCATTTATTTGTTCCAAATTCTGAAATATTTGTACTATTTAAAATAGCTGCTTTCTATTTGAATACATTTTAAAATGTAATTTATTCCTGTGACCAAATCTGAATTTTCAGCATCATTACTCCAGTCTTCAATGTCACATGATACTTCAGAAATCATTCTAATATGCCAATTTGCTGTTCAAGAAACATTTTTTTATTATTATCAATATTTAAAACAGAGAGAGCATTTTTTTGATGAACAGAAAAATCCAAAGATCAGCTTTTATCTGAAATAAAAAGCTTTTGTAACATTATACACTATATCATTCAAAAGCAGAGTCTGTATAATTTTTTTTTTTTAATAACATTTTAAAATGTACTCAAACAGAAAACAGTTATTATAAATAGTAAAAAAATATTTCAAAATTGTACTGTTTTTGCTGTACTTTGGCTTTTGGCATTCTTGGTGAGCAGATAAGACTTCTTTAAAAAAAAACCATTACAAATCTTAGTGACAGATAGTGATAGTGTAGTTGTTATGTTTATGTATGGGATCTAAGACATTAATATGTGCTTCATAAGTACTAATAAACAACCAGTATGCGTGCAAAATGCATGATAGTGAGATTTGGTCCTTAAATAAAATGTTACCGAACTGAAAATACACTGGTGTTAGGCTCAATTACTATGTTTTTTTTTATGAAAACACCTATCATCATGATCGGAAAACTGCAAAAATAGTTCATTATTGTTGTTTACGCTGATTGCATCACTCACTCTGCTGAAAGTTCAGCAGTCGTTCTGGTGTTTCTGTGTGATTAGTGGCAACACTCAGCGGAGAGCCTGTTATTTTTTTTGCGGCGCGTAAAGAAGCTGATAGTGCATTATGCTGCTGTTATTAACTGGTAGAAACACACATTCAAATGGATCAGCAAATATCTTCCACATTTGCTGACAGCTCAACGGCTCTCATTTCCCACTGAGAATTACTGGAATTAAGATGTTGAGGAGTCATCGGGCATTGAGTCATTGGGCATTGAGAAAGCCCCTCTCTCCTGCTTTAGACGCATGATTCAAGATTCACTCCTCTCACAGGCCTGTGATTCAGGAACACACACTGAATGATTTTCTGTCCCATGGAAACCATGTTTCTGCTCAACAATCTTAATAACCACTTAAACTATTAAACTATCTGCTGGTTAAACAATGACCTATACATACAGGAACAAAGCGCCAGTAAAAGCATTCGTTTAGGCAATAACAAAATGACAGGTTTGGTGGGAATTGGAACAGCATGATCGGTTTTGCTTTATAAATGCACTGTCCTGTGTTAGGTAGCAATTCAAGTGCAATGAAATGATATGTCTCAGGTGCATGATGCACAACAATGCATTTGTGTTGACGCAAGAGAGTGCAATATACACATAAAACACAAAGTGCACAGTTTGCAACGAGTGTCAGTTGAAGTTAATGTACAAAATACAAACTGTGTAGGCTTACAGCTTTCAGATAAAGAGCTTATGGCGGTATGACCGTTGGTTTGGTGTTAACATGTATATTTATGTCGTTGACAGTCATTACCAGGGGGTTCGACTCAAGGAACATGTGAAGAGGCCAATAAAGAAGAAAACAAGGAGAAGAACAGATATCCAAACATCTTACCATGTAAGAATTCTCTCTCTTTCACTGTATTGTCTTTTCCTAGACAATATGATCAGTCAGAGGCTATACACACACACATTATGCTCTTATGCTCATCAAGGCTGCATTCATTTGATCAAAAATCTTTTTTCAGTGTAAAATAGTTTTCTATGAGAATATATTTTAAAATGTATTTCTGTGATGCAAAGCTGAATTTTCAGCATCATTACTCCTGTCTTCAGTGTCACATGATCCTGCAGAAATCACTAATATGCTGATTTATTATCAATGTTGAAAACAGCTGTGCTGCTTAATATTTTGTTAGAACCTGTGATACTTTTTTAATATTCTTTAATAAATAAAAAGTTTAAAATAATTTTACCAATTTAATCTTTACAATACAATATAAACTATTATTTAAACGTTTTAGTAAGTTAATACTTTTGTTCAGCAAGGATGTGTTCTTTTAAACTTTTTTTTTTTAAATAAAAAAGAAAATCACGGTTTCCACAAAAGTATGAAGCAGCACAGCTATTTACAACATTAAGAAAAAAGTGATAAATCAGCATATTAGAATGATTTCTGAAGGATCATGTGATACAGAAGGATTAATGGCTGATGAAAATTCAGCATCGCATCACAGGAATAAATTAGATTTTAAAGTATATTCAAATTGAAAACCACTTTTTAAAGTTCCATTAACATTTTACAATATTAAATAATTTTCTGTATTTTTAATCAAATTAATGCAGCCTCGATGAACAGAAAAGTCTCCTTTTATATATGAAAAGTTTATGAACCCTGTACAATTTTCTATTTTTCTGTATAAATATGACCCAAAACATCACCAGATTTTCATTTAAGTCCTGAAAGTAGACAAAGAGAACCCAATCAAACAAGTGAGAGAAAAAAAATATTTCTTTGTCATTTATTTACTGAGAAAAATTATCCAGTGTTACATAACTGTGTGGTGCAAAAGTAGTTTTATTCAAAGAACATGGATCTATCAAAGTCTGATCATGTTTGTGGAAGTGAATCATGTCACGAACAAAGGAAATTACTAAGGACCTCGGAAAAAGAGTTGATGTAGACAGGTTACAAAACCATCTCTAAGGAGTTTGGACTGCACAAATCCACGGTCAGACAGATTGTGTTCAAATGGAGGAAATTCAAGACCACTGTTGCCTTCCTGAGAAGTGGTTGACCAACAAAGATCTTTTAAAAGCAGAATGTGTAATGGTCTGTGAGGTTGCAAAAGTTTCCAGGGTAACTTCTAAGCAACTAAAGACCTTTCTTACATTGGCTAATGTTAATGTTCATGAGTCCATCATCAGGAGAACACTGAGGAACCACGGTGTGCATGGCAGGGTTGCAAGAAAAAAAGCCACTGTCCTCCAAAAAGAAATTGCTTGCTAAAGATTATGTGGACAAGCCAGAGGACTATTGGAGAATGGTTTAATGGATGGATGAAACCAAAATGTAACTTATTGTTTTAAATGAAAATCTATTATTTTTGGAGAAAAGATCACACTGCATTGCAGCTTAAGAATCTTATCCCATCTGTGAAAAATGTTGGTGGTAGTATCATGGCTTGGGCCTGTTTTGCTGCATCTTGGCCAGGGCAGCCTGCCATCATTGATGGAACAATGAATTCTGAATTATACCAGCAAATTCTAAAGGAAAACGCCAGGACACCTGTTTAAGAGTCTCAAGAGAATATGGGTCATGCAGCAGGACAACGACTCCAAGCACACAAGTCATACTACCAAGGAATGTTTAAAGAAGAACAAAGTTAATGTTTTGGAAGTCAAAGTCCAGACCTTAATCCAATTAAAATGTTGTGGAAGAACCTAAGCAAGCTGTTCATAGGAGGAAACCCAGCAACATCACATCAGTTTAAGGTCGTGTTTTGGGTCGTATTTATGCAGAAATATAGAAAGTTGTAAAGGGTTCACAAACTTTCAAGCGACACTGTTTTTATTTTATATATATATATATATAAGCTGTCAAACGATTAATCGCATCCAAAATAAGAGTTTATTTTTACATACTATTTAACTGTCTACTGTGTATATTTATTATGTATATATAAATACACACACATGCATGTATATATTAAGGAAAAATATTTTACATTTATATCTAAAATATTTATATTTATGTATAATCTAAATTGTATACAGGTGTAAATATATATATATATATATATATATATATATATATATATATATTTATATATTAGTGCTGTCAAACGATTATCAAAATCCAACCATCCAAAATAAAAGTTTATGCTTACATACTATATATTTGTGTACTGTGTATATTTATTATGTATATATAAATACAAACACATGCATGTATATATTAAGGAAAAGTATTTTAGATTTATGTATAAAATATTTATATTTATTTATAATCTAAAATGTATACAGGTATAAATATATATACATATAAATATTTCGTTTTAATATATACATGTATGTGTGTATTTATATATACATAATAAATATTATGAAGTAAAGTAAACTCACATATAGTATGTAAACATAAACTTTTATTTTGGATGCGATTAATCGCGATTAATCGTTTGACAGCCCTAATATATATATGTGTGTGTCTGTGTGTGTGTGTGTGTGTGTGTGTGTGTGTGTGTGTGTGTGTATTTATATTTACATAATAAATATACAGAGTAAACACACATTTATTATGTAAACATAAACTTTTATTTTGGATGATTAATCACGATTAATCGTTTGACCGCCCTTATATATATATATATATATATATATATATACACACACACACACACACACACACACACACAAAAAAGTACAAAAAAGAAAAAGCACCATCAAAAATATATGTATTATTTGTGATGTTTATTCATATTTTTTCCTAATTAAATGTAAGCAGATATTAATAAAAAAAACCACACAGAATGGTTTTCATTATTGTATTACATTGCTGTAAAGTAGATTATTTAACATTAAAGAGAATTGTGGATTGCAAAAGGGTAGTCTTTATCTTTTTTGATGCAAAGTATAATTTTATCTGTTGGTTTTGGATTGTAGACATAGTCAGTTTTAGCCTTTGTGTGATGTTCAGGGTAATTCAGAACCCCAAATGATGTTTGCATAAATAAATAAATAAATTAATTAATTAAAAAAAAAACGTTCCTCTCATAAGGGATGCCATAAATGTCATAATATCAGCATACAAAAATGCATTCGAATGAGTCACACTCAGGATGTCCGGGGTCCCACATGAATGGGTGAGGCACACACTTTTTTTTTTTTTTTAATTTGTCAGATAAAACAACTAAATCAACACAGTGCAAAATGCATGCACAGAAATTGCATCTAAAATAAATACACACACCTCAAATTGAGGCAAATAACTGTTAAAAAAAATGTACACAACAACTGTAGAGTTTAAAAAAAGTCAGTTATATTACATGTTTTCCAAAAATATATACCCCTAACAGCCCCAGTGTTCACCCTTAACAAAATGAGATTCCCCTTGTATGTATGATATGAATGATTCACGATGTTGATTGTTATGTTATGTTGCTGTGCTGTTGTTGCCTTCATGTTTATTTCGGGTGATATTAGACTGAAGTTTTGCCTCAGTGCTGCTGCCACCATCACACATCTAACACAACTTCTCTACATGAACCACTTTCAGTTCCTTGCACCCACATACATGGCATTTCACAGTTTTACTTCTTTTTAAAAGAACTCTTTTTAGTTTTCACTGTTTTTAAAAGCTTTAGTCTTCTAATATGTGTAGCAAGTAGCAATCAAATATGTGTGTATGTTTAGAAATAAAGAATTTTTTTTTCCAGATGACCATTCCAGAGTGATTTTAACAGCAAACGATGGAGCCCCATGTACAGATTATATCAATGCATCATATATCGACGTAAGTGATTTGTAATGCTGTAGAAATACATCAATGCCCTCTGAAAATTCAATGCATCAAATGTGCATTTACTTAAATGTAAAACACTGTGAAACAAAACCGTATGGTTTGTTGTAATGCATTGCATTAGAAACGCGGTATATTTGCACCCCTGTTTGCATTTAAATGTTGGTTTCATACGTTTGTGCTTCTCTCTTGTGCTTTTTTCTTCCTAGGGTTATACAGATAAGAATAAGTTCATTGCAGCACAAGGTGAGCGCATCAAAATCTAAAAATAATGTTTTGTGAGTAGTCACAGTTAACCGTCAACAGTTAAGCAGACATAATTAGACCTGATAAGATGACCTCTGTGTTTCAGGTCCGAAACAAGACACAGTCGCAGACTTCTGGAGAATGATATGGGAACAGAAATCTGCCACTATTGTAATGCTAACGAATCTGAAAGAGAGAAAAGAGGTATGTGTCCTTTTTTTTGGATTTCTGGTCTGTTTCCTTTAAATTGGTCGTCAGAGCTGTTAAATATTGGTGTATATGAGATGCTGTTTTGTTCACAAACCTCTGTGTTGGGGGTTTTGTTTTCATGCAGTTTGGTCCAAAATGAGCACTATAAAAAATTCAAAAGGTTTATATAAAAACAAAAAATACAGAAAAGAGTTTTGTTTTATTTTATTATTTTGCAAATAACTACAAGTATAAATAGTAGGGCAATAGATACAATTTTTTTATCATGATTAATTGCAAACTTTTTATTCTTTTTATTCTTTCTGCTTTTTTCAAGGTAAATTTAGGTGGCTTTCAAAAAAAAGGACACTTAGAGACTCCAAATTATATAAGACGTCTATGTAATGCATGCGTTTATACATACAATGCACCATACACATTTAAATTCTATTTTTAATATTTGTATTATTTTTTCAAAATTATAGTTTTAAATTTAAAATTTAAATTCTAATTTTAAAATTGTATTATTTTTTTAAATTATAGTTTGAAATGTAAAATTTTAATTAAAATTCTAATAAAAAAATTTAATACATTTTCACTTCACATTTCACTTCACTTCACTTTATTTTATTATTTTATTTTATTGTTTTATACAAGTGAGAAAAAAAAGATGAAAAAAATTAAGAAATAATCTAAAATAATGGTATCTATACTAGCATCTATATATTTTTTGCTACCAATCAAAGCAGGTTAGCTGTATTTTTATTAGCCTAATTTTGTATTTTATTTATTTTTTATTTTACATTTTATTTTAATTGTATACAACTGAGTACAAAATAATTTTAATAGCTAAATAAAATAAATTAAGAAATTAAGAAATAAACTAAAATAATGGTAACTATTTCATACAAGTGAAAAAATATATAAAATAGATTAAAAAATATATATTTTTTTATTAGCTTCATTTTGTATTTTTATTTTATATTTTACTTAAATTTTATACAAGTGAGTAAAACTATAAAAAATAGCTAAAAAATAAATTAAGAAATAAACTAAAATAATGGTAACTATACCAAAACTATTTTTTTGCTAACAATACAAAGCAGGTTAGATCTATTTTTATTAGCTTAATTTTATTTTATACAAGTGAAAAATATATAAAAAATAGATAAAAAGAAATTAAGAAGTAAGCTAAAATAATAGTAACTATATTAGCGGCTATATTTTTTGCTACCAAATCAAAGCATGTTAGCTGTATTTTTATTAATTTTGTATTTTATTTCATTTTATTTGTATTTATTTATATGTTTATTTTATTTTTATACAAGTGCGTAAAGATATATAAAAAAGCTAAAAAATAAATGTAAAAAAATTAATTTGTATTTATTTATTTATTTATTTATTTATTTATTTTTCTACAAGTGCGTAGAGATATATATATATATATATATATATATATAAAGCTAAAATATATATATATATATATATATATATATATATATATATATATATATATATATATATTTTTTTTTTTTTTTTTTTTGTATTTATTTATTTTATTTTTATACAAAAAAAGCTAAAAAAAATTAATTAAATAATGAAAAACAAACTAAAATAATGGTAACTATACTAGAATTGCTACCAATATATTTTTTTATATTTTTGCTACCAATATAAAGCAGATTAGCTGTATTTTTATTATCTTAATTTTAATGTAATTTTATTTGTTTTATACAAGTGAGTAAAAAAAAAAAATATATATATATATATATTTTTTTTTTTTCTCTCTTTTAAGAGTATTTTTATTAGCTTAATTTTTATAATATTTTATTTCTATGTATTTTTATCAGCTTAATTATAGTTTCAAATTTAAATTAAAATTAATTTTTTTTAAATTATTATATTACATATATGCATTTGCTTGCTGGTTATACTCAACGTGTTCCCTTCAAACCAATGTGTACAACATCGCCCATCCTCCTCATACTTATTCCATATATTTTAAAAAAGCATCAGAATGCAAATAACATCACTACAGATCCACTAAATGATATTTGATTTCACTTCAGTGCCTTTTTATAAACCCGATTTGTTGGTCATCTTCAATAATAACCCACAAGTGTCTCGGTGTCGATCGTCTCTGATGTTCAGATGTCACAAAGCCACCACAGGACTTGTCTTTCTCTCCTCTCCATCACGTCTCTAGAAAGACGAATCAATAAGACACAGAGATTAAAATCAGCTTTGTGTCGGGCTTGGAATCGATGATTTTAATAATGGCTGATAAAGCTCTCTCTGGCTTTAACCTAATTAGTCGGCAAACTCTCATTAAGAGAGGTTTATCCTGCGCTCTCGGGCTGGATAATGCTGATTGACACACAGACTGTTTTAAGAGCTCAGATTAGCATCGTGGTGTCTTAGAAGTCACCTTTACTACTCTAATGCACTTACAGCTGTTCAGTGCCAGTGTTGGACTGATTTTCTCTACAGGATTGACATGTAATGCGTTTATGTTTATCTACAAAACCACATGTTTTGACCTTGTGTCATGCTGTACTCTGTTTTATAGCCTAATGATTAGCAGTTAGTCATTTCTTTCTGCTTTCTCAACACTATGTAACTTTTATTAATAGCATTAGCAGACATTGTTACATTGCTGTGTTAGACATTCAAGTAGTGTATTATTTATTATCTTTTCAGATATTTTCACGTTTGAATGCTACAGATTAAAATGTCATGTTCATGTCACTTACTTACTATTATAAGTCAATATCAATCAATAGTAATCATTTTTGTATGCATATTAGCAGCTATATTTTTACCACCAGAGCATTACTAATTACTAAGTTGTGGTTGTTGTTTTTTTCTTCAGAAAAAAAGTATGTATATGTGTGTGTGTGTGTGTGTGTATATATATATATATATATATATATATATATATGAATTAAAAATGACAAAGAATATATATATGTATATATATATATATATATATATATATATATATATATATATATAATAATTAAAAATGACAAAGAAAAGTAAGAAATGAACTAAAATTATGGTAACTATTCTAGCAGCTATATATATATATATATATATATATATATATATATATATTTAAAATAATAAGTATAGTGAGAAAAAATATAAAAAATAGATAAAAAAGAAAGAAAGAAGAAAGAAAGAAACTACAATAATAGTAACTGCACTAGCAGCTATATTTTTTGTACTAATCTGTATTTTATTAGCTTAATTTTTATTTTATTTATTTATTTTATTATTTTTGATTTAATACAAATTTGAAAAATATTAAAAATCGATGAAAAAGAAATTTTGAAATAAACTAAAATAATGGTAACTATATCAGCTATATTTCTTTTTTTTTTTTTCAAAAGCAAAGCAGGTTAGCTGTATTTTATTAGCTTAATTTTCATTTTATTTTATTTTAGTACTTTTTTAATACAAGTGACATTTTTTTTAAATAGCTAACAATAAATTAAGAAATAATGGTATTAATGAAAATAATGGTAATGGTAATATTTTTGCTACCAAAGCAGATTGGCTGTATTTTAATTTAATTTAATTTTATTTTATTTTATTTTATTTTATTTTATTTTATTAAAAATTCATAAAAAATAAATGAAAAAATAAACAAAAATAATGGTAACTAACTAACAGCTACATTTTTTGCTGAGCAGATTGGCTGCATTTTTATTAGCTTAATTTATTTATTTTTAAGGAAAAAAATGTTAAAAAATAAAAAAATAAATTAATTAAGAAATAAACTAAAAAATCAAAAAAAGCAAATCTGGTTGACTGTATTTTTAGTAGCTTAATTATTTTATTTTATTTTATACAAATGAGAAAAAAAATATTGAAAATTGATAGAAATAAATTAAGAAATAAACTAAAATAACGGTAACTATCTAGCAGCTATATAAAGAAATAAAGAAAATAAGAAAGAAATAAACTAATGATAGTTGCTTATTTATGGTATACAAGTGAGGAAAAAAAAATATATATATATATATGATAGTTGCTTATTTATGTTATGCATTGACAATTACAAATGACATTTATTCGATGCAAGTAAGAAAAATATTTATTTTAATACTAATACAATTTCAAAAGAAAGCAAGAAATAAAACTAAAACGATAACTATTAGCAGCTACATTTTTGCAGTGCAGGTTAGCTGCAATTAAAGCGAAAAAGATATAAGATATAAACTAAACTAACAGTAGCTACTAGAATAAATGTACTGTGTTTGTCTCTGTAGGATAAGTGTTATCAGTATTGGCCTGATCAGGGATGCTGGACATACGGTAACGTCCGTGTGGCTGTGGAAGACTTTACAGCACTGGTGGACTACACCATACGCAAATTCTGTGTGCAATATGTAAGTCTAAACACACTCTCTCTCACAGTTCTCTCTCAATTTATTCTTGATCTGAAATGTGTTTGTGGCTTTGTTCAAGTGCATGTATATGTGTGTGTTTTTCCTGTGTCTTCACCACAATCTCACCCGTCTCTGTGTCCACCACAGCAGGCCGGAGACGGCACCAAAACGCCTCGTCTGGTCACGCAGCTTCACTTCACCAGCTGGCCTGACTTCGGCGTTCCCTTCTCGCCCATCGGCATGCTCAAGTTCCTGAAGAAGGTGAAGCAGGTGAACCCGTCGTACGCTGGGCCCATCGTGGTGCACTGCAGGTGGGTTGTGTTTCACGTGACTGTTGTACTCTTAGACCAGAATATCAAGTGTGAACTTGAGCTGTCGAAAAAGACACTTAAGGTGTGAATGTCTCATTGTGAAGTGTGACACGTTTTGGTCTGTAATATGTTCTTGCAAAGATTCACATGACATTTTGACCTTGCGCTGTGTTCTTTGTATTATAATGATTAGCTGGATGTCACCATTTTCTTTCTTTTATTTGTATTTTTTAACTTTAATATGTGACCTGGACCACAAAACTAGTCATAATTGTACATTTAAAAAAAAAAAAAAAAAGTGAAATTTGTACATCATCTGAATGCAATCTTTCAATTGATGTAGGGTATTGTTATGATAGGACAATATTTGGCTAATATACAACTATTTAAAAATCTGGAATCTGAGATTGCAAAAACATAAAATATTGAGAAAATCACCTTTAAGGTTGTCCAAATGAAGTCCTTCACAGAACATGATCTTTACTTAAAATCCTAATGATTTTTGCCATTAAAGAAAAAACAATCAACTTTTTCTATAATATATAATATATATATATATACACACACACACACACACACACACACATATATATATATATATATATATATATATATATATATATATATATATAGCAGTCACCATTTGAAGTGGATCAAAACCTTTCATCAAAGTTGTCCTAAAACCAAAACAATACCCGTTCTTGTCTTAGGACAACTTTGATTAACTTAGTATATATATTATTTATAAAAAATATTAAAATGACAGAGATAATCTTTTACATGTATAAAAAACATATAGAAAAAAGGCATCAAGTAAAAGCTAAAAGAAATTGATTCATTATTTATTTTAATGTTACTACTTAATACATTTGTTTAAATATATATTAGTAGTTATATAATAATATGTAATATTATTTATAAATAAATATTTAAAAATAATGTAGCACATTTATTTAATAAAAGTACAAAAATATTAGTTTATATTAATGTGTTAATGTTAATAAAATTACAAAAGAAAGTAAGAAATAAACTAATATAGTAGTAATTATATTAGTAGCTATATTTTTTTGCTACTAAAGCAATGCAGGTTGGCTGGTTATTTATTTATTTATTTATTTAGTTAGTTATTTAAATATAAAAATACATAAAAATATAAAAGACATCAAGAAATTAAAAAAATGTACAGAAATTAGGAAATACACTAAAATAACATATTTAATATATTTATTTACAATTACATTTATTTATTACAAGTAACAACTATTTATTTTAATATGAGCTCTTAATACTTTATAAAATATATTAGTAATTATATAATATGTAATATTATTTAACAATGAATATTTTTAAAGTAATGTAGAAATAAATAAATTATATAATGGTAATGGTATACTAGTAGGTGTATTTTTTGCTACCAAAAGTAACGAAGGCTGGCTGGATATGTATGTATTTAAAATATATAAAAAAAAAAAAAATATATATATATACAAATATAAAAGACATAAAACATGTAAAGAAGTTAAGAAATAAACTAAACTAAAATGTTTATTTATTCATAATTTATTTATAACTACATTTTTTAAGTAATAATTCTTTATTTGAGTATTATTACTTTATAGAAATATATTGGTAATTATATCATAATTAACTATTTATTTGTGATTATCATTATATACTGTATATTTAAAACAAAAAAGTTTATTTTCAAGATTTAACATTGAAATTATCAGCTATGTTATGATAATCAATATATAATGTTTGATTGCATGTTAATAAATGTCTATATTAATCATTAACATTAAAACACTATATTACTGTACTGTATTTGTAAATTGCAGGTTAGCTTCTGACAATGATTATAGAAAGTAAATGAGAAATTACATAATATATAATATTATTTCTAATTAAATATTATTTTAAAATATTAAAATACAAATATAAAATATAAAAAATATATTATAGATATTAAATTAAAATAAATGATAAAATATATTATAGATATTAATTGTAGAAACAAAACGGTAACCACACAGAATACCTTAACATTATGGCAGCGACGTTTACACGAGCAAAAAAACCTCTTACCTCTTATTTACTTCAGAGCATGTTAGAATATAGTTAAATGTAATATTTCATAGTTCAAATGCCATAGGGATGCAGGATCTACACAAGTATATCTTTTTAAAAGCTTTTTTCAACATTTGACATTGAAGTTTCATCAAGAGCCCAAACTTCCTGATTAAACGTCTTACTTTCACAAAACAACAGTAACTTCCAGAAGGAAAGTACACATTTGAATTTCAACTTTAGTAAAAAGGACACATTTTCCATAACTTCCATCCACAGTAATTATTTTTGCGACCTCGCAGACCCTTTTGCGTCAGTCTGTCACGCATGCATAATTTATTTGATCAGTCAATGCTATACATTATTCCGAGCGATTAGCATGTGATTTGAGGTGAATGAAGGTCTTTTCTCATATATGTAAAGTGGATCGATGTAGGTCAGTGGCTGTGTTTTTTGTGACACAATGGCTGGTCTGTCCTCTCGTCATCAGTTTGTGTGTCACAGTGTTGACCGTTTGCCCTCATCCTGCGTCCTGAACAACTAAACACAGCGTCAGCAATACCAAACACTTCACTTCCTGTCAAAAGCTCCATTGAGGGGTTGTTCATTTGTTCAGTTGTTCACTCACACCCTCTAGTGTTCAAAGAAAAGCGTTTGTCTGACAAAAATAAGTGTAAGTGTTTGTCATTACTGCTGAGTGTGTGAATATTCCTCTTTTGGAATTTATTTGAAGTCAGTATTTTTTTTATCAGGATGTTTGAATTATATATATACAGAAATAAATAAACAATTAAACATAGTCTGAATCTAATATTTGTATTTCTAAATATAATATCAAATAGACAAGGTGATTGTCTCTGTATGATAACTTTAATAAATTGGTTTCCAGGAGTGGACCGTTAATTTTAAAGTAAACTATAATTATAATTTTAATGTGAAAATAATTAAAAGAATACAATTGCAGTCTAAATACAATTCATATAAAATATTTTTGTAATAATAATATAAAATAAAAATATTATATTAGAAAAAATATAGATTTTTATCTATTATATAGATATTTATATTGTAAAAATGTGGTAAATAAATACATAAATGAATAAATGATTAAACATAATCTGATTAAAATATTTGTATTTAAAAAAAAAAATATCAAAATAAAATAAAAAACAATTCTGCTAAAAAAATTTCTTTTTCTTCTTCTTCTTCTTCTTTTCATCAAGGTGATTGTCTCTGTATGATAACTTTAACTGATAATTTGGTTTTCAGGAATGAACCATATTTTTTTTATTTTATTTTTTATTAGTTTTAATTTAGTTTATTATTTTAAAGTAAACTATAATTATAATTTTAATGTGAAAATAAATAAATGAGAATAATGGTTGTCTAAATAGTATAAATATAAAATATTTTTGTAGGTAAGAATAATATAAAATACAAATATTATATTAGAAAAAATACAGATATTTATCCATCAAGATCTTTGATTTATATTGTGAAAAATTGGTAAATAAATACATAAATAAAATAAATGATTAAACATAATCTGAATATAATATTTGTATCAAATATAAAATATATAAAAGCAATTCTGCTAAAAATGATTTTTTTTTCATCAAGGTGATTGTTTCTGTATGATGAAATTTATTAATTAGTTAAATAATTAGTCAAAATTTTAACGTGAACTATAATTATAATTTAAAAGTGAACATAAAATAGTTAGTAAGTAAATAAATAAATGGGTGTCTGAATATAATAAATATAATATAAAATTATAAAATCGAGGTGTTTGATTTATAGTGTGCAAACTTGGTACATAAATAAATAATTAATAAATAAACATAATCTGAATATAATATTTGTATTTTTTAAATAATAATATAAAAAAATATTTGTAAAGTCTTTGTATGGTAACTTTAATAATTTGGTTTTCAGGAGTGGACCATTATTTTCTTTTATAATTTTTAAAGTGAATTTTTATTATAATTTTAAAGTGAAGATAAAAAAGTAAATAAATAAATAAACAAAGAAATAAAAAGGGGTAAATATAATAAATATCAAACCCATTCTTAAAAATAATATAAAATAAATCAGTTATACTAGAAAAATGTATATTATTTTTTGGAAAAACCTGCATTGGTAAATCATTCATAATTACAAAAAAAAAAAAAAAAAATCATATTGTCATATTATTTATATTGTAAATAATAACGTCTGTGCTGTGTGTCTTTCAGTGCCGGCGTGGGCCGAACAGGAACATTCATCGTCATCGATGGCATGATTGACATGATGTACGCAGAAAAGAAGGTGGATGTCTTCGGTTTCGTCTCACGAATACGAGAGCAGAGATCACAACTCATTCAGACGGATGTGAGTAGAGCATGTCATTGTTTTGCATCTACCTACATTCAAATGTGTACTGAAAATGTGATTTGTGTTGTAGTTGCAGTACTCGTTCGTCTATCAGGCTCTGCTGGAGTACTTCCTGTATGGAGACACAGAGCTGGACGTTTCTTCTCTGGAGGGTCACCTGGACAAGCTTCACAATACTAGTGCGCCGCAGGACCGCGTCGGCCTGGAGGAAGAGTTCAAGGTGAGCATATTAGTGGTGTGTGATTGTTTGCCGATCTGGATTTGACATGCTATTAATGCTTTGGCATTGGCTTTGCAGAAACTGACAAATATGCGTATAATGAAGGAAAACATGAGGACAGGCAACCTGCCTGCCAACATGAAGAAAAACAGAGTCCTGCAGATTATTCCATGTGAGTTTGAGATCAGTGAATTATGTCATCTAATCTAAAAATAAACCTAAATGTGGCTGTAAAACATATTTAATGTTTCAGTCTAAAATGTATGTTGTTGTGCTGCTCTGCTTTGTTTGCAAGGAAGTTAATCAGAAATCTCTCTTCCTTTTCCTGTTCTGCCTGTGACTTTGGTTGTAATCGTTTTGCTGTTCAAAACACTAGAGGTTTTGCTAGAGGTCAATTTATGTCTTTTCTCGTTCGTTTGTTCAGATGATTTTAACCGAGTCATCCTTTCCATGAAGAGAGGGCAGGAGTTCACCGATTATGTCAACGCATCTTTCATTGATGTGAGTTTTAATGACTCTTTTCAGGGGAGTTTTGTGGTCAAACATGAAGGTTAAACACTTGTTTCTTTCAATATTTTATTTTATTTTATTGAAATTTTTGTATTTTTTTATTTTATTTATTATTTTTTTAATGTATTGTTTTATTACATTTTCTTTTCTTTTCTTTTTTATTTTAAAGTTATTTAATTTTATTTTTTTATTTTGATTTAATTAACATGCTTTATTTAATTAAGTTTTTTTAAAGAACATTTAGCCAATTTACCAGACATTGATCTTTCTTAATTTTTGTATTTTTCGTACTTTTTGTCTTTATAAAAGTGTACATATTTAGCTGTTTTTCATGCATATTAGTGACAGTCAAACTGAAATAAACAATTCATTTTATTTTATTTAAATTTAATTTAAATGTAATTTAATACAAAAAAACTATTTTATTTTTTATTTTAATTCTTTATTTTATTTTATTTTATTTTACTGTGTCCAAAAAGAACATTTGGCCAATTTACCAGCCATTGATCTTTCTTGTTTTTTTTAATTTATTTATTTTTTTTGCCTTTATGAAAAAGTGTGAATATGTAACCGTTTTTCATGCATATTAGTGACAGTCAAACTGAAATAAACAATTTATTTTGTTATATTTGTTTTATTTTATTTTATTTTTTTATTTTTTTACTGTGTCCAAAAATACATTTTGGCCAATTTCCCCAGCCATTTTGTATTTTATTTATTTATTATTTTATTTTATTTATTAATTTTATTTTATTCCATTGATCTTTCTTAATTTTTCTTATTTTTGTCTTTATTAAAAATGTGTAAATATTTAGCTTTTCATACATATTAGTGACAGTCAAACTGAAAATAAATGAAATTAATAAAGGCTGGATTTATTTGTTGATAATACAGTAAAAACTGTACCATTGTGAAATATTAGTACAATTTAAAATTTAACTCTAATTTTAAAGATATTTTAAAATATCATTTATTTTGGTGATGCAAAGCTCAATAAAAAATCCTGTCTCTTACAAAGGTGAGTGTCGATTCAAGCCATGTATTATGTTACAGTTCTTAATCAACTGTCAATTTACTGTTTCATTTACACTCCAGAGTCAGTTTGTATTGATATCGTGGACGGTAGCGCTCATATTATCTTCATGTGTTTATGTTTTGCAGGGGTACCGACAGAAGGACTATTACATCGCCACACAGGGTCCTCTCTCACACACTGTGGATGATTTCTGGAGGATGGTTTGGGAATGGAAATGTCACTCGATCGTGATGCTGACAGAACTGCAGGAGAGAGATCAGGTACAAGAAAACACACAAACACACACACACACACACACACACACACACACACACACACACAAGCAAACACACATACAATACAAATCCACTCTCAGACCACTTCCAAGAGCAACTCCTGTCAGCGTTGTCATCTGGAGTGTGTGTGTGTGTGTGTGTGTGTGTTTTGCAGGACAAGTGTTTTCAGTACTGGCCTACTGAGGACTCTGTGACTTATGGAGAATTCACGGTGGAGATTAAAGGAGACACGCTGTGTGACACGTTCAGTCTCAGAGATCTGCTGCTCACATACGGCCCGGTGAGTGTGTGTTATGAGCTGATTTGCATTTTAATTTTTTTTTTTAATAATACTTGCATTCTGCATTCAAGTCGCTTTTTGGTATTAATTAAATCAATATTTTTCTTATTTTTTTCTTTATGAATTAAAAAAATATATATATATTTAGCTGTTTTCCATGCCTATTTGTGACGGTCAAACTGAAATAAACAAACAAACATATGATGGTAAAACAGTTATGTAAAAATTGTTTGAAAAATTAAATTAAATTAAATTAATATATTACAATTTAAAATAACTTTTTTCTTTGTGAATATGTTGTAAATTATAATTTATTATACCTCAAGAAACAATTATTATTAGGAATATTGGAAAAGGGAGCAGTGCTACTTTTCTCAGCTCAAAAAACAGCATAATATGTGCTAATGTGTGTGTTCCTAACAGGAGAAGCAGACAAGTTTGTATTGAATTGAATTGAATTGAATTGAATTGAATTGAATTGAATTGAATTTTATTTTATTTTATTTTTTATTTTACTTTTTTTCAATATTTAACTGTTTTTTGTGTATATTTATAACAGTCAAAACTGAGAAAAACTAGAAAGATTAAATTAAATTAAATTAAAGGCTGCATTTATTTGATAAAAATACAGTAAAAACAGTAATATTGTGAAATATTATTACAATTTAAAATAACTCTTTTCTTTGTGATTATGTTTTAGAATTTAATTTATTATATCTGCTCAACAAACACTATTTTATTTTATTTTATTTTATTTTATTGATCTTTCTTAAGTTTTATATTTTTCTTATTTTTGCCTTTATGGAAAAAAAAATAAAATTAAAAAAAAAATATATATATATATATATATATATATATATATGGCTGTTTTTCATTGATATTTGTGACAGTCAAACTGAAATAAACAAACAAACACATGATGGTAAAACTTCCAGTTAGGTACAAATTGTTGCAAAAAATGTATTAAATTACATTAATATATTACAATTTAAAATAACTCTTTTCTTTGTGAATATGTCTTAAAATATAATTTACTATATCTTCTCAAGAAATACATTATTATTACCAATATTGAAAAAGGGAACAGTGATACTTTTCTCAGCTCAAAAAACTGCATAATATTTGCTAATATGTGTGTTCCTAACAGGAGAAGCAGACATGTTTGTATTTAATTTTATTTTATTTTATATTTTATTTTATTTTATTTTTATTTATTTTAATGTGAATATTTAGCTGTTTTTCATGCATATTTGTGACAGTCAAACTGAAATAAACAAACAAACAAACATAAGATGTTAAAACATCCAGTTAGGTGAAAATTGGTAGAAAACTTTTATTTCATTTCATTTCATCATTTTTCTCAGCTCAAAAAACAGCATAATATGTGCTAATATGTGTGTTCCTAACAGGAGAAGCAGACACGTTTGGTTCGGCACTTTCATTTCCACGGCTGGCCAGAGATTGGGATCCCAGCCGAAGGTAAAGGGATGATCGACATCATCGCAGCTGTACAGAAACAACAGCAGCAGTCGGGCAACCACCCCATCGTCGTGCACTGCAGGTACAGGAACACACGCTTAACTAGCTGTCCAAATGAAGTCCTTTAAAGTACTATTGTATAGACTAAAATACCCCTGAGATTTTAAGTTAATATTTCAATAATTCAACAAAACATTTGTATTTTCATTGTTCTCTAGTCACATGACATGCAGGTAAACAAATATGTAACCCTGGACCACAAAACCAGTCACAAATGTCAATTTTTTCCATTGAATTCCATTGATGTATGGTTTGTTAGGATATGACAATATTTGGTCGAGACACAACTATTTGAAATTCTGGAATCTGAGGATGCAAAAAAATCTAAATATTGAGAAAATCACCTTTAAAGTTGTCCAGTTCTTAGCAATGCATATTACTAATCATAAATTAAGTTTTGATGTATTTATGGTAGGAAATGTACAAAATATCCTCATTGGCATAATTTTGACAAATTTTTGGCTATTGCTACAAATATACCCAAGCTACTTAAAACTGGTTTTGTGGTCTAGGGTCACATACACTTTTTAAAATTATTTATTGCATTCAAAATGCATACAATTTATTTATTTTTTTTAATGATATTTTAAATATTTCCAGGTTTTTGTTATTATTATTATTATTTTGTTGTCTATATAATTTTTTTAGTAGTTTCCTTTTTAAATATGTACAGTATGTCTATATTGTTTTGTTTTTTATACACATTTTTATTTAGTTTAAGTTAGGCTATTTTGGCTCGAATTAGAAATAAAACCTGAAATAAATGAAAAAAATGTATGTACTGAATCCCAGGAATGACCCATATGCTTGTGTTTAACCATTAATTTCCTGACTGGACTAACTATATGATGTGTTTTTAGTGCCGGAGCGGGTCGGACCGGTACGTTTATCGCTCTCAGTAATATTCTGGAGCGAGTGAAAGCCGAGGGTTTGCTGGATGTGTTTCAGACTGTGAAGAGTTTACGAATGCAGCGGCCACACATGGTGCAGACAGTGGTCAGTGCAAACCTTTCATATAAAATAATAATAATATAAATTCTTAGTTCAAATTAATTAGTAATATCAATTAATATAAAGATTATTAAAAACCTTATTTTTTAAAAAAAAAATACAATTATTAATGTAATTTTAATTATATAGTATTATTATTATTTAATACATGTTATTTAAATTAATGAAATAAATAAATAAATGATTTAATAAAAATAATTTGTAATGCTAATTTCATATTATTATTTAATACAATATATTATAATAATATACATGAATTAAATAACAATAGTATAAATTATTAGTATAAATTTAGTAATACAAATTAAATGATGATTAATATTTATAACCCTTTTTAATGGCAATTTCATATGAATATAATTTCAATTATATGATTTTATTATCATTTAATACTAATAATGTAATAATTTAAATGCTTAGTATTAATAAATACATTAATAGTATTAAAATATACATTTTAATATCAAATTATAATGAATTTATATTTAATTAATTATGTCTTAATAAATTGTATTTGAAATTTCAAATCAAATCAAATTGTATTTGATTAAATAATTAAGAAAATCTCATATGAATGTAATTTCAATGATATAATTGTATTATCATTTAATACTAATAATTGAATAGTTTAAATTATTAGTATTAATAAATATATTACATTAATAGTTGTTAAAATATACATTTTAATATCAATTATAATTAATTTACATTTCATTATTATGTCTTAATACAATATAAATATTTTTTATGAATTTTTAATTTATTAAATAATTAAGAATCATATTAAAATATATTATACTATTTGCTTATTTCATTTATTAATATGATAATATTTTATAATATTCTCATATTTGACAACAATTAGTATAAATTCAGTAATACAAATTACATGATTATGATTAATATTATAACCCTTTTTAAGAAACATTTTAATGCCAATTTTATGTGAATGTAATTTCAATTATATAATTTAAATTATTAGTAATAATAAATACATTGCATTAATAGTTATTAAAATATACATTTTAATATCAAATTCTATTTTATACATTTAATAAATTATTAGGTCTTAATACAATATAAATATTTTAAAGAATTTTTAATCATCAAATTCTAATGAATTTACATTTAATTAATTATGTCTTAATACAATATAAATACATTAATATAAATGAATGTTTAATTGATTAAATAATTAAGAATCATATATATAAAAAAAATCATTTATTAATATGACAATATTTTATAATATTCTCATATTTGACAACAATTAGTATAAATTTAGTAATACCAATTACAGGATTATGATTAATATTATAACCCTTTTTAAGAAACATTTCAATGGCAATTTCATATGAATGTAATTTCAATTTAATTATCATTTTATTATCATTATTATTAAATTATTAGTTAGGGTTATTACATTAATAGTAATGATCAAATTCTACTGAATTTACATTTAATTAACTATGTCTTAATACAATATAAATTAATACACATTTTTTTTAAGAATTTTAATTGATTAAATAATTAAAAATCATATTAAAATATGTTACAATAAATCATTATTTCATTTATCAATATGACAATATTTTATAACATTCTCGTATTTGACAACAATGCTTTCCCATGCTAAATTTCTGAAAGGGCTAATAAATGAGTCTAAATATTTCTCAGTAGCCTGACCTCTAAATAAGGTATGAATTCTCATAATATGCTTGTATTAATGTATTATTGTTGTTTTTTTGTGTCTGCAGGAGCAGTATGATTTCTGCTACAGAGTGGTACAGGACTTTGTCGACATTTTCTCAGACTATGCCAACTTCAAATGATCTAATCTGCCTTAAATGTTTGAGTTTGATGCTTTTTTACACGTCAGTCGATCAGGATTTTACACGACGACTGGAAGATAATTACGCTCTATTTTGCTATGCACTTCTCCTCCATGTTACTAAACGACCACATCTATCTGTAATATACTAAGGCTACTAAAGTTTGGAAAACTGTAAATTGTTTTTGTCTCCTTTATAACATATTTAAATGGGTTATTTTACATTTATTTGGGTCGTTCTCGTGACGGATCACTGCAGTCGGACAGTTCTGTTGTTATTGTAAAATAGTGTTTCGTCTGTTTATTTGTTCGACTAATTATTTTGATTTTTTTAATCAAGCGACTCATGTAGAATTTGTAAAGCTGTAGGTGGTTTGTATTTATGCACTGTCGCAGACAGGACGTCCTGCCAGATAAAACATGTATGTGAATGTTACATGCCATTTTATTTATTCAGAGTTGTTGTCTTACAATTTATGAGCGATATCATTGTGTCAAAAAGTTGTTTTTGTTCCTGTCTTTAACATTGTGCTCATCGGCCATTGCAAATGTGAACATTCATGACTTTTTTTGGGGTTTTAAAGCTGCAAATATACATAAAGAAAGCAAGATTATTTAGGTTTGACAGGATATTGCTAAAGTATTGTTCGTGAGAAAGGCACAGACACATTTACATGGTGTAACATCAGCAAGAACCTCCATTAGACAACCGTATGAGACTCATGACCTTTGACCTTAAACGTCCTGCCTCTGTTTCCCTGAGAATGACGCTGAGAAAAACTGCACAGGTTTTTAAAGCACACACATCACTGATTGTTGCCTTGCAGAAGGCCAAGGATTTACAAATAAATGAACAAATGCATTATGAAATCACTTTGTTGTCCTGCGTCTGATTTTTAGGTGGGTTTATTGAATAAAAAAGGGTTAATCAAAGGCTCATAAATGTTTCTAATGTTTGATAATAAAGTAAAAATACAAAATGTAAAAATGCATATAAATGAAGAAAAATAACAGTCAATAATAAAAATTGTAATATTTTGAAATAAATGTGCAAATAAGAGCTAATATGTATATATATAATAATAACAAAAAATTATTAGAAAAAATTACAAATAATTAAAAAATGTAAAATAAAAAAAATATATTTTATTTACAAAAAAAGTATTTAAAAAATGGCTAAATGAAATGTATTTAAAATAAAAAAAATATTGAAAATGATGCAAATGGTTAAAGGTTTAATCAGCTTTAAAATATGGTTAATAATAAAGTAAAAATGTTTGCTTATATTTCTTGTTTTTAATTGGATATACTGAATAGAAATGGCTTAATCAGGTTTACAAAAGGCTAGTCATTGCATTAAAATACAAGTTCATATGAATAAATGCATTTGAAAGTAAGTCAATAATATTTTAAAATAGGTGTATCATGAAAATGACAAAATTAAGGGTTAATATGCTTTTAACTGGCTGATAATAAGAATAAAAATATACAAAGATATAATAATAATAATATAATAATAATAATATTAAAATGAGTTAATTAAATATTTTTTATTTAAATAAAAATTAAAAAGATTATTTAAAGTAATAAAAATGGCTAAATCAAATGTATTTTAAATAAAATATTTTAACAAATGCAAATGGCTAAAGGTTTAATTAATCAATTTTTTATTTAAATAAATAAAATGATTATTTAAAATCTAATGTATTTAGTATTTGTCTATATCTTTTAGTTGGGTTAATTAGATAAATAAAGGTTATATGATAATAACAATGTATAAAATATAAATTATAATACAAATATTTTTATTTAAATACAAAAAATATATATATTTAAATGATTAAAAATGGCTAAATCAAATGTATTTCAAATAAATAAAATATTGAAATAATTGAAATATTTTCTATGTTTTATTTATTTTAAATAAATATTATTTAATAAAAAAAAAAATGTAATTAATGAAATAAGAAGTCAACCAAATAGCAAACCTTTCATCAATAAACCAACAGCTACTGCCATCTAGCGGACATTTTGTTAATATTTTGTATTAATTATTTAGTTTTAACAGGATCTACTGTATAGATCTCGCTTTTTATCACTTAAGTACTTTTTCTTTCTCTATTCATTTCAATTATAAATTAATTACACTTCAAATTAAAAATATTAATTACAATACCTTACATGTACAGTCCTTTGGCCAAACTTGTTTTTGGTTTTTTTAATATAAATATTATTATCACACAGATATATATACAGAGTGGAAAAACCAGCTATGGCCAAGACATTTGACAAAAATGAGAAAACATTCAGCCCTGATATAGACTCTAAAGGCAATTCTGTAGTTCAGTCAGTAGATGTCGCTGTTGTGTTGACGTTGCGCACGACGTTGAGGCCTTATCGCTCCTTGTAAAAAAAATATGGCTCCTCTCTGGTAAATAATGTTGCCCTGAAATAGTTTAGCAGAGTTTTTTTGTACACAAACCTTCTACAGCATCTTCACATGCACCTGACATCTTGAAGCATTTCTGGTAAGTTCAAGTTATGCTTTGCATTTGTTTTGTGGTTGTTTGGTAAAAGTTGAGTTTATTCTCCTGCTCTTTTCTGTCTGCTTGTTTCATGCAAGGTATCATCGTAAGCATAGTTTAAAGATTGTTATGCAGTAAAAACCTCAAAGTAGCTGTTAAAACTATGAGAATGACTCTTAAGCGCTTTTGTTCCTCCAGGGTCGTGTGCTTTTTCGCTTCCAACCGAGCTAAAGATATACCAAGTTTGGCTCGTACTTTTCTCAGCATGCCTTTGTCCGAAGTGCTTTAATAAATTCTAATTTCATACAAAAGAATAAGAAACTACAGGAGGTTAGAATGAAAATGTGGATTGGTTTCTGCCAAAGCCCAGCAGAGAGACTGTGCCCTAATAGAGCTGGGCATTAGGGGCCGATCTCTGGCTCGCGTATGGGACCGCGCTTCAGACTCGGTGTGTTCAAATGCAGTTAAAAACAAATGAAGCCGTCTCTTAAGATGAGAGCCGATTTAATTTGCTAACAGAGACAGGTAGTCTGGAGTTTACGCTTGGAATGAACAAAATGAATTATAGGGGAGGTTTCACTGTTCATGTGTGTGTGCTTATGCATATATAATGCATGCGGTGGTGTTTCATGACAAGCCTGTTATAATTTGCACTCTCAGAAATGTTAGGATACTGAAGTAGTTGGCTCGTGCAAAAGCCTTTATTCCCATTTGAGACAAAAACGATCAACAAACACAATTTTGAAATCAATACAATGCATGCAATTTGTTTTTTTAGCTTGCTTTGCATGACTTTATTGTGAGGAAAGAAAAGGAAACAAATGTGATTAATCATTCTATATTTATTTATGCAGTATAATTACAGATGTAATTAAAACTAAGGTTGTTTTGGTTAACTAAAACCATTAAAAAAACATTTTTGTTACTTAAAATACAATAAATGTCAAAAAAAAAATATATATATTTTATTTCAGCTAGTTTCTCGGCACTTTCTTTTTTTCCATTTGATTTAATTTGATGTACTAAAACAAATAAAATAAAAAATAAAATAAAAAAACAATAATGCAAACATGTTACAAAAAAACAAAAATTAAAAATACCCAAATAATAATAATAATTAAAAAAAATATTAATAAAACTATATATAGGCTTATCATGCATGTTGTCAGTACTTTCTATCTGTAAAAAAAAAAAATTGATAAATTTAAAAAGAACAAAATTAAAAATAAATAAACACTTTTAATCAAATTCATTTTTGTTTTCTAAAAAAAAAATAATTAAATTACATCAAAATGTATGTTTTTTTTAATTTACTAAATAAAATACAATTTAAAAATAAAAATATACAAATAAAAACTAATTCAAAATATTATTAACATTATATTAATAAAATATAATATTATCTCAGTCATAATAAAATAGCACTATTAATAACCTGTATGATTGTGGCTTATCATGCCTGTTGTCAATAATATCAACACTTTTAATCAAATTAACTTTTTGTTTTCTAACAATAAATTAAATAGTACACTTAAATAAAATAAACACTTTTAATCAAGTTAATTTTTGTTTTTTTAAAATCAAGTTAAATAAAAAATAAAACAAAATAAATAATAATAACTTTTTTTTTTACTATTTTTATCCTTTATGTACTGATTAAATATTGAAATAAAATGTAAAAATAAAATAAAATATAAACATGTTACAAAATAACATTTTTCATTTTATTTTGTAACGTTTGTATTAACTAAAAATGAAAAATATACAAATAAAACCTAATTAAAAATATTATTAAAAACTATAATATAATCTCAGTCATACTAAAATAACAATATTAATAACCTGTATGATAGCAGCTTATCATGCCTGTTGTCAATGCTTTCTGTTTGTCACACACATATATACATATGTGTGTATAATATACAATATATGAAAATAATATATGAAATATATGAAAAATATACAAATAAAAACTAATCCAAAATATTATTAAAAACTATAATACTACAATACTCTCTATTTGTATTATCACTAGTCAATTGCAACATACTGTGCAATTATACCCACTGCTCTTCAGAAAAATCCTACAGGTCCCACAAATTCTTTGGTTTTCCAGCATTTTTGTCTATTTGAACCCTTTCCAGAAATGACTGTATGATTTTGAGATCCATCTTTTCACACTGAGGACAACTGAGGGACTCATATGCAACTATTACAGAAGGTTCAAATGTAAACTTATTTTGTCTTCTGGGAAACATGTAACTATGTTCTGTAGGCTCTGAAGGGCAGTACTAAATGAAAAAATATGCTATTTAGGCAAAACGTAGTTCAAAAGTTTTCACCCTCGGGTTTTATTGCATCGTTTTTTTTTCCTTCTGAAGCATCAGTGAGTGTTGAACCTTCTGTAATAGTTGCATATGAGTCCCTCAGTTGTCCTCAGTGTGAAAAGAAGGATCTCAAAATACACCAAAAAATGCTGGAAAACCAAAGAATTTGTGGGACCTGAAGGATTTTTCTGAAGAACAGCAGGCAGTTGACAGTGTTGCGCTTCAGCATGTGACTTATTGTTGGGTTTTGTGACATTTACACACTTCATGTTTTCATTTGTGTATCTGTGTTGGGTAAAATGCCCTAGTAGTTCTTACCACGCACACGTCCCTAGCATATGTGTCTTTTCCTGCTCTCTCTGTGAAGTTCTGGCTGTAATGTGCTCCTCAGAAGTGTGACTGGTTGTAGGTCGTCTGAAGTCGGAACGGCTCCCCCGACGCCAGACCTTGCTTCATTAAACGGCTTCTATAATTGCTCGACTCGAACACAAAACGCCTTGTATCTGTACATTTGCAAATTTCATTTAACCTTAGCCTCTCCTTCCGTACCCCCGGTGGATAATCACTTTGTTTACCACAAATTAAACTCGGCCTGATTGTTTACCAGCCGCAAAGTCCCACCACATTTCTAGAAGCCTCGTTTATTTATTTCAATAATCGCAGAGCAGGGAGTCATGTATATGCGGCGCTCATCTACATGAAAATTGTACAATTAACTTTTGATTAACCAGCTTGTTCGTTTTTTCCGCGCACTTTCTCCCCGCGCTCTGCCGTGTAATGGCTAGTCGGAATTTTAATAAACGCCTTTAAATTGGGAGCGGCCCTTCCTTTGAGTCGCATGAATGCGAGCGAGCGTTGAATAAACGCTCGCTAGAACAATAGCGCAGGCTGCCAGTTTGTGGTGTCATCTTTAAGTATGCAAGGATGAAAGCCGCGCGATTTGTCCATCAAAACAAATAAGAAAGGAAGCCACTAATTCAGATGGCAGGAAGTCAAGTGCCTTTGAGTGCCCGCGCCTCGCGCTCCCCCCGCGCGCAGTCATTAGCGATGTGTGCGCGCCACCGAGGGAGGTGGGGGTCCTCTCTGAAATTCTCCGTCACGTAGTGTACTTATCTCAAGTCTTGAGAACAATTAGGGCGGACAATAACTATAGAATGACTTTTTGTTGTGTGCCGGCTGCCTGTAGCAGCAGCGGAGCGCGATAACGCCGTCGGGAGACCGCCGCAAAGTCTCTCCAGACTCCGGCCGGGGCTGCAGACCCTCGATTTCGCTCTCCGCGGCCTCCGGTGCAGCGCGCGCCGAAAGGTTGCACTTTTATCCTGCTGAATGAACGGCATCTTGACACGTTTCTTCTGGGAAGCCGCAAATCCCTTTGAGGAGATGAACAATAGCAGTTGATTTGGAGTACTTTTGTAAACAGGGTGGTAAACAACTGATGCAAAATCACATCTTTTTTTTTTTAACCAGGCCCTTAAAGAAAATCTAAAGGTCACCGATTGCAAATGCTACAGTTAACCAACTTTTGGATTTCAGTGTCTTGTTGCAAATGTCAACAATAGTTTTAATGAATCGCTTTTATTTGCATTTCTATTCATTTTAAATTTTATAATTACACATCCAGCACATTGCATTGTGGGATACAGGAATTCATTTAGTGTGCACTCAGTATGATATGCTGCACAATGGTTGTATGCTATTCTTGATTTATCCAATGTTTCCTAATGCAATATTACTTTTAAAGATTATTTTTCAATAATAATATTGCATTGAAATTTTGTATGTACATTCTTAGCAGTAGTATGCTACATTTGGGGTCATGTGATATGACGTTTATGCTGCATATTTAATTTAGAGAAAAACTTTTAATTGTCATTTTAGAAATAACAATGACATTTTGGTTTATTATGCTGGAAATGGAAGGTCAGTTTGAATGCAATGCATTGTGGGAAGCTGGCTGGATATTCTAATGTACACCACCAGTCAAAAGTTTTTGAACAGTAAGATTTTTAATGTTTTTTAAAGAAGTTTCTTCTGCTCACCAAACCTGCTTTTTAAAATCTAAAATAGAGCAAAATCAATATTGTGATTTAAAACTATTTAAAATGTCTTTTCTATTTGAATGTATCTTAAAATTTAATTCATTCCTGTGATCAAAGCTGAATTTCCAGCATCATTACTCCTAGTCTTCAGTGTCACATGATCCTTCAGAATTCATTCTAATATGCTGATTTGCTGTTCAAGAAACATTTATTATTATCAATATTTAAAACAGTACTTTTTTTTTCAGGATGCTTTGGTGAATAGAGAGATCCACAGATCAGTTTTTTTTTTTTTTTTTTTGGGAAAGAAATCATAGAAATAAATATTTTTATTTAGCAAGGATGCTCTAGTCTAAATTGATCAAATAAAGACATGTATAATATTTAAAGAGATTCTATTTCAGATAAATGTCATCAAAGAAACCTGAAATAAATTGTACTCCGCTGTTTTTAACAACATAACATATATATATATATATATATATTATGTTTTTTTTCTTTTTTCAGTGGTAAATCAGAATATTAGAATGATTTCTAAAGGATCATGTGACTGGAGTATCAATGCTAAAAAATCTTTGAAATCACAGGAATAAATTACATTTTAAAATATATTCAAAAAAAATATTTTAATTATTTTAAATAGTAAAAACCTTTCAAAATTTTACTGTTTTTGCTATACTTTAGATCAAATAAATGCAGGTTTGGTGAGCAGAAGAGACTTTTTTTTAAAAACATTAAAAACCTTACTGTTCAAAAACTTTTGACTAGTAGCGTATGCATGTGGAAAATGTATATACAAGCCCAGTATACTTACTATATACAACGGAAATAGTATGCATATGGTATATTAAGCATAAGAGAGTTTTTGAAGACATCGAGTGATCATGTGCATGTGCTTTAAAGCCTTGCAAGCTAGATTTTCTTATATATATATATGACATCATGTGAGTTCTGCTGGTTTATATCAAGATCTGGCTGGATACCTTATGACTTGTGATTCTGTTGTTTACAAAACCAGTGCCTCATTTGTTTCAATTTATACATATTTGACAAGGTGTCTATTTCATATGACCTCACTTGTACGAATTCATAAGGTTTCTGAAAAATCGTATGTGTTTTACAAGGCGGCAAATTCGTAGAAATTTGTACGAAAGACCACACCTACCTCCCCCCTAAACTTAACTGTCACACAAATCGTACAGAATTGTGTAAGTGAGTTTATATTTTAATTTGTACAAAATAGCCACCCCAATACGTACGAATTGGCTGTGAGATAGCATTGAAATGTTGGCTGGACAAGTAACAGCCCAAACTACTGGCCCTACAGAACTGAAAAAAAGTATTTTTTTTAATCCCTGATGGTAGTATGCAATACTGTAGCATGTTTTGATGGTGGATTTTTTTGTGCCATGGTTGCTTGCTTGCAGCACACGTTAAATAAAAAAAGTCTGAATATATAATGTTTAAACATAAAATGTTTAAACAGTCATATTCTGACTCTTTATTTCACATATATGGCCCAATCGAGCGATGCGACACTATGTAGACAATTTGCTTGAGCATAATAGGAGCGATGTGGTTTTGTCAAGTCGTGTCGCTCTCAGTGTAGTCTTTGTGTGTCTCCAACACAGCTGCTTTTGTACAGCTTCATGCAGTGTTTTCATTCGAGAGGAAAAGGCGGCAAAAAAAACCTCAATAAAAACGAGAAGAATTGTGAGTTCTTAAGACATCGGCCCTGCTCCATGGGGGAAAAGCACAGAAAGAGAGCAAGTGGCGGAGAGAGTATGAGAGAGGAAAACAGAGCTGTGAACGGCAGCTGAGGCGAGATAAAACGAGCTTTGTGCCTTTTTTTTTTTTCCCACTTACTGATGGCTGGCAACAAGGCCGGAGTGCCAGCAGAAGCAGGAATATCTGATAGGTTATGTGTTGTATAATGAAAGAAGCCGAGACAGGGGACATGTTAGAAAGCAAGGTGATTCGCGTCCTCCCGGGACGATATTTCAGGATCCAGACGGGCACGACAGAATCTATAGAAGATCCGCCGAGACTTCTGGGGTTGATCTATAGTTTATAAACTGACCAAAATAATTAGCATTCAAATGAGATTTGAGGAGCTCTTCTGACAGACGAGGTGACGCCGCCGTATTCCCCCGACTGTCCCTCTGCATCACACACGCCACTCTGATGCTCCGTTTGTCTTCTCTTACCTCTCTTTTACAACTCCGAAAGAGAGAAAAAAGCGTTCGGCTGACAACACAGAGCTGCGGTCGGGCGCTGTGGAGTTGAAGAGGTGCTTTGCAAGTTTTTAGTCGCATGAATAATTCGATATCTGAGCTCGTTGTTGCGCTATTGGATGTATTTTTCAGAAATCTTAACAGTGCGCCGGCTCTCTGTGTTTTAGGGGCTCCGTCTCACTCTCTGTTGCAGCTCTGCGTCTTGTGTTCTCGGCCCACTTTGTTCCATCAAAATACACATTCAAGACGCAAATTAGGGGCCCACCAAGTCGGCTCTTCTCTAAGCGAATGTAGAAGCGGCGCACACACGCTGTCACAAAGGCAAAAAGACAGTCCGGGCGAATGAGAGAGAGAGAGATAGAGAGAGACAGTCGGGCGTCAGTCCAAGGCCCGCTAAGAGGCCATTGTTCGAACACAAGAGCCGCGGGCCTGGGAGGGAGATATGGGGGATTTAGCGACATGACTTGAAGCGGGGCTGCGGGAACGAGAGGATTGGGGGATGACCAGATTAACGTGTCGGCCTGGAAGCCTCGCGTCAACTTTATCTCCTTCCGCATGGCAGTCGCAACAAAGAGAACAACCTCAGTGCTTAAGGCCATGAAGCAAAACCTGTAGAGTCCTCAGCCTGAAGCACCCACTTCTCGCTCTTTAGCGCACACGCGCACGCGCCCTGTCGCATGTAAGGCGTAGCGGCTGTCAGCGCAGACAGCTCCGCTGGGATCCGGCAGGGCAGGGATGCCGGGGAAGAGAGGAACTTTGATGTAAGCTTGTAATCGTGGCGCTACAGCCTCAAATGCAGAGTCGACAAACAGCAAACAAAGCTTGTCAGTCAGAGCGCCAAACAAACAAAATAAAAACGTCTGCGGGGCGACTTCAAAAAGAATGCTGGAAAAGTTGAGGCTGGCACTACAAGAACAAAATAATTGTCTCTTTGTTCCGCGCTTTTGGAGGAGAATTCAAACAAAGGGAAATTTAGTCGCTGTGGCGCATTTGAATAAGTAGAACATGAGAGCGCGAAGATGCCACTCTGGTTATATAAGCGTTCGCATCTTATAAGAGTCTTTTAGAAATGGGTGAAGGAATGAATGTGAAGGCTGAAGTTTCTGAATGCCATTGCATTAGATATTGAATCATTGACTTTTCTCTTCAGTTTTACCATTCAAAAATTCTGAATCTGCTGGATTGATTTATTTAGAAGTAATTGCTTTTTCCCAACAAGGATGCATTAAGTGACAGGAATAGCTTTTATAATGTTACAAAAGCTTTTTTATTTCAAATAAATTCTGTTCTTTTAAACTTTCTATTCATCAGAGAATCCTGAAAAATCACCATTTTCAAGTTACATAAGCAGCATAACTGTTTTCAACATTGATAATACTGAAAAATGTTGTTGAGCAGCAAATCAGCATATTAAAATGATTAAATGCCACCTTGGTGAGCATAAGAGACTAAAAATTATATTTTAAACCATAGCAGAAGTTGATAAAATAGTTTTTTCATGCACCTTTCAAGTTTAAGATTTTGGGCTTTTTGGTTTTTCATAGTGTTTTTTCAGACAAGTGAAAAGAAAGCATCCAAAAGACAGTGTTATGTGTTTCTTTTATAACACTTTGTGTCAATAGTTTTCTCAAAATTAGTTTTTTTTTCCCTCCTACACTGCCCATAAAGCTTCAGTTCAGTAGCACTTCCACACACCAAACTGGACATTTTTATTCCTGTCTATATCCTGAAGGTTTTTACAGAGGAATTTGTTCATATATAATTTGCTTGATTATATACAACATTTTATTCCCCATAAAATTGTGAAAATATATTGTTTTCTGTCTGTTCTAAGTATTTTTTTTATATTTATATTTATATATTGCATATTTAAACTTAACATTTTAGAAAACGTGCAATACAAATTTTTATTTTTTTTTTGCAATTATCAGTGTAATCAGTCAAATGAGTAAGTAAGGCGATTATATACTAGTTCCTTTTTTTTACCCTATTCACCTGCAGTGTCTCGCCTTAAAGAAAGTTTAAATATTTTAACTTTCATTTTTATGCCGGACTTATATATCAGTTCAAAATATCGGTCTACTTGATCTGTAGTAATCTGCATTGGCACTGAAAAGACATATTGGTCGACCCCTATTTTTGACATTAACTTACATTTTTGCAACAGACTTATATATCGATTAAAAATATCAGCTATTGTTTGATCTGTAATAACCGGTATCGGCATCGGGCCTGAAAAGCACACATCGACTGACATCTAATTTTGACATTAAATTTTCATTTGTACACCAGACCTATATATTGGTTTAAAGTATCGGTTATCGGTCTACCTGATCTGTAATAATCTGCATTAGTACTAAAAAACACGTCGGTCGAACCCTTAATTTTGACATTTTCTTTTTTACACCAGACTTGTATATCGCTTCAAAATATCGGTTATCGGTCTACTTGATCTGAAATTATCATTATCGGCATTGGCAATGAAAAACGCATATCAGATGACCCCTAATTTTGACATTAAATTTTCATTTTTACACCAGACCTATTTATCAGTTCAAAGTATCGATTATCAGTCTACTTGATCTGTAATAATCAGCATTAGTACTAAAAAACACATGTTGGTTGAACCCTTAATTTTGACATTAATTTTCTTTTTAACACCAGACTTGTATATCGCTTCAAAATATCGGTTATCGGTCTGCTTGATTTGTAAAAATCAACATCAGCACTGAAAAAGACATATTGATCAACCTTAAATTTTGACATTAATTTTAATCTTTACACCAGACTTATATATCGGTTTAAAATATCGGTTATCGGTCTACTTGATCTGTAATAATCGGCATTAGTACTAAAAAACACGTCGGTCGAACCCTTAATTTTGACATTGATTTTCTTTTTTACACCAGACTTGTATATCGCTTCAAAATATCAGTTATCTGTCTGCTTGATCTGTAAAAATCAGCATCTGCACTGAAAAAGACATTGGTCGACCCCTAATTTTGACTTTAATTTTAATTTGTACACCAGAGTTGTATATCTTTTCAAAATATTGGTTATGTGTCTACTTGATCTGTAATCTGTATTGGCATTGGCTGTGAAAAAAAAACACAAACCGCTCTACCCCTAAACTGTACTGCGTATACACAGTTCTCCTCAAGTTTGCCTTTTTAACAACTTTTCTCAAACATACTTTTTTGTCAGATGTTTTGCTTGCATGGCTTGCTTTGCATTTTTCATTTTATACCAGTGAAATTGATTGCATTGTAAAAAGCTTCTTTGTGATAAGTTGAAATAAGATGCATTGGCAGTGTCCCTGAAGAAGAAATTTCTTTTAGAGATGTAGCAAGTTATTTTATTTTAATCACAAAACAGCCCGATTTTAAAGTGCTGTAAACTGAATCATTCAGTTTACAGCACCTGGAACATACATTTAGAAAGCAAATAAGGTCACTTTTGAGTTCATGTTGACCTAAAAGCATCTGATTTCCGTGCTATTGTTTTGATATTGACTTGTCTAGTCTAGTGCAATAACATTTACACATTTGATGTGTGATTTACAGTAGATGTCAATAAAGCCAGGCACACTTTATAAGCATCTGTCTGATATCTTATATTGCAGACATCTTAAAATTAGGGTATTTGGATAACATCCCAGACTTCTATTATTTTAATTAAATCGATTTGTAGTATGTCATCTGAGTATCTAAAAAAATCATCAAATTGAAATAAATGATGCCACTGCCATATAATTTAGAAAACTTTCTGACTGAATGTTTGCAAAGAGAGGTGAGATAAACAGCTCCTGAAGTGGAAACCGTTCCAATAAAAGAGTCAAGATTTAATCTGAGCTCTCTCGTGGTTTTTGTTCAAATCGGTTTTCAAATCTAATTCAGAAACGTTAATAAACTGACCACTCAATCTGAACTAGATGTTTGCCGTCTCTCATAAATCACAAAATGTCCACCACATGGTGGTCCGACAGAGTTTTTCTCGCTCCAAGTGAAAGTTCAACTCTTTACTTGAGCTTCGGGAAACTCTCAAACCTCAGAGTAGAGAGGCCAGAGTGGCGTTTGACCCTCGTGAGACTGAACTCCACCTGCTGTAACTGCCGAATCTGCTTCAGTCTGTTGCGCTAGCTTGCTCTGAATCATTTCGACAGTCTTCAGAAGCGGCTCAGGTGGGCTTCGGTAATGCGAGGTGAGGTCGGTGTCTGTCAAATGTTGATTGAGGGCCGAGTTGAACATTCCTTCTCCTCGTTTCATCTTTAATTAGAGTCAGAATGTGAAATGGCCCCGTCGCTCTGAACTCTAGACTGATATGTGATTATTCTCAGAGCTGACAGTCATCGGGTCCCAGACAGTGGTGCTTCTTTTCTTTTTTTTTTTTTTTACCCCTCAGCCCTATGAATTAAAAATGAATGTGTAATGATTCATTATTGGCATGAAATAACTTTTAATTAACTAATGGTCCAATAAAGTGTGAAAGCAGGCATGTGCTTCTGAGGGAAGTTTAAATGAAATTTGGGGTCAAAGTCCAAAGTCTGATGGAGAAATAAGCCAATATAAAACATGAAAGTCAAATGTGGCCTATTTCAGAGTTGAACTAGATATTTGATGAGAGGGAAATAAAATGGAGAGTATCTTGATTTCATTGATTTCTTGATTTTAAGTTAAGATTTTAAGTTCCATTTCAACATCATCTGAAATGGAATTTTACTTTTGAGACAAAAAAAATCACATTTCTTCCTTTTAAAGTCTGTGAACTAATTAATTGTTCACAAAATAATGTGTAACATGTATTTACCTGCATGTGAATAGGGTTTATTTTGATTTCATGTATAAAATGTCTGATTTTTGTGGTACTACACTGTCAGTAATGATTTTTCGAGGTTATAAGCAGGGATATTATAGGTTATTTTTTATACTAAAACCATAAAATAATTTTTGTTACTTGAAATAAAGTAAAATAAAGTAATTTTATTTTTTATTTTTTTCCCCCAGCTATTTGCCAAAGGAACATGTCTCAGTTTCATTTAGTTTGTCTTGACTTTTCTTTGTCTTAACTAAAATTTAAATAAGAATTAACACAAATTGTACAGACTAAAAAAATATATATACATTTTTAGTCCAAACAAATAAATGGCAAAAATAAGAAAATTGCTAAAACTTTAACTGAATTTGAAATTAAAACATAAAAATAAAACTAATTAAAAATATTTATAATTAATACAAATTTTGTAAAATGTTTAATAACATTTTATTTCAGCTAGTTGCCAAGGGAAAATTTAATTGCTCAAAACTGTATAGACCCCCCCCAAAAAATAATAATAATAATAAAAAAAAAAAAATAATAATAATAATAATAATAATAAATAAATAAAAACTAATACAAATGACAAAAGCACAACAAAATTGCTAAAAATGTAACTGAAATTGAAAACAGAAAATGTAAAAATAGCAAACAATTAAAAATATTAATACACATAATATAATCTCAATTATACTAAAATAACCTAAAATATTTTCAAAGTTGTAAAACAGGATTATTATAGTTAACTAAAACTAAAACCATAAAATATTTTGTTACTTGAAATACAATTATTTTATTTCAGCTAGTTGCCAAGGAAACATTTTTCTTTTCTCAAAACTCTATAAACCATAAATAAATAAAATACATAAATAAATAAGATATGATAAATAAAATAATAAGAATAAATGAAATAAAAAACAAATATTAAAAGTTGTAAACAGGGTTATTATAGTTAACTAAAACTATAATAATAATAATAATAATAATAAAAATTAGAAAAACACAAAAAATAATCTCTCAAAACTGTATAAGTAATAAATAAATACATAAGATATTTAATATGATAAATAAAATAATAAGAATAAAATAAAAAAATAAATAATAAAAGTTGTAAACAGGGTTATTATAGATAACTAAAACTAAAGCAATTAAAGAAAAAATACACAAATGTAATAATAATAATAATAATAATAATAACAACAACAATAATAATAATAATAAAACCTAAAAATAAAAAGGCCAAAACAAACAAAACGTACTAAAACCTTGGCTAAAATTAAAATGAAAACTGAATATATATAAAGAATATATAAAACATATAGTAGTATCTTAATGATACTAAAATAACCCTGGTTGTAAATAATTCATATTATTGAAGTATACTTTTTCTTTCTATTATGTTTTATTGCTGTTTCTCTGTAATTATTTGTTACATTTTCTAGCAATTGTTTTAAAGTCAGTGTTTTCAGTGTAGTTTGTCCAAACAGAATTGCAAATCTTAAGTAGGAAAGCGCTAAGAGGTCAGAGCTCATGTCCGTCCGAGTCTTTACTATCTCTTCTCAACCTTTTGTTCAACAATCAATAGGCTTCCAGTCCCCTGACGTGATCTTTGGCTAAACGAAGACGCTGCTAGAGAGACAGCAGTGTGTGTGTGTGTGTGTGTGTGTGTGTGTGTGTGTGTGTGTGAAAGTGAATAACAGGGCATCTAGGGATGGAGGACACTGGGAGCGATAGAGAGCACAGGTGATGAAGATATATTTATATTTCTATCTGTCGCTGTGTCATTTGCATCAGGCATTAGCCTAAATGTATCAGAGGCGCAGAACATTGGCGAGGAATTGCATTACCTCGGTATGAGTGATGGTAAAAGCAGCATGCTAGCTGGGTCCATGTCAAGCCCTTAAATGGCTTGCTGTTTCGACCTTCTTAAGTAGCCAAATCTTTATTGAGTGTTGGACCGCTGGGACATTTTAGCCTTTGAGAAGGTTGTTCTTGTTACTATTGCTTTAGTGGATAAAACCCACAAGGACGTTCTTTTAACTTGTTTGGACTCCAACTGTTGTGTTTTATTTGATTTGAGGCCACGAGGGGGAAAGGCTAATTTAAACAGGTCTGCTGTTGCTTTCATTTTGGACTTTTTAACTTGAGAAAGGCAGGCAGGTGATCTTTAGGTGCGCCGTGTTTCGCTCAGACACTTTAGATTTGACCCAAACAAGCTTTTTGCTCAAGCCAGCATGTGACTTCAGACGCCGCTCCTCTCAAACCGTTCGTCCCGAGGGCCGCGCCGACGAGAAAAACACCGAACGAATCTGGAGAGAAAACAACTGAAAGTGAGAATCGGAAAAAATGTGCTGCACTGCACATATAAAACACAGTCTGAGGGGAAATGATTTAAATAGTGTTTAACAACTGTTTTACAAAATCACAAGTTTTTGTACATCAGTTAAAAGGAGCAATAATTGATTGATTTATATGCAAATATGAAATATCATCTGGTCTTTTTTATATGAGCTATTATTTCAGTCATCATGCTTCACTGATGATCTAATTTTAGTGTATAAATATTTGTGTTATTGTTAATATTTTCAGTTATAGACAAACTCTTGTTATAAAATGATTGAAATCCTTTATTTTATATACCATTATAATATTTTTGTAGTACATGGTATCATTATAATAATAATTTTAATTATTGGCTAAATAGAAACGTTTTACAAGATTTTGGAAATTCAGAATTTCATCAACTTTATTATTATAAAGTGATTAAATTCTTTAGTTGATATGCCATTATAGTAATGCATATAGTACAGAATATTAATAATAATAATAATAATAATAATATCTTAAAATAATGTATTATTATTATTTTATACACCATCATAACTTCTAAAGTGCAGAAATAATACTAGAAATAATACTAATACCATTATAAAACTATATTATTTTGTTACAATAATTTTACAGTCTATCCTAATAAAGAATTATGAATACAATAATTAATAATAATAGTATCTTAAAATAATTGGCTGATATTATTATTATTAGTATTTATTACCATCATAACTTCTATAGTATAGAATACTACTAATAATACATCATAAAATTTCATTATTTTATTATTATAATTTTACAGTGTATCTTATTAATAACAATAATAATAATAATTATTATTATTAGTAGTAGTATTTAATACACCATTGTGACTTCTATAGTATAGAATACTACTAATAATACCATAATAAAATTGTATTATATTATTATTATAATTTTACAGTGTATCTTAATAATAATAATAATAATAATAATAATATTTATTATTATTATTATTAGTAGTAGTAGTAGTATTTAATACACCATCATAATTTCTATAGTATAGAATAGTACTAATATTACATCATACAAATGTATTATATTATTATAAATTTAAAGTGTATCTTAATAATAATAATAATAATAATAATTATTATTATTATTATTATTAGTAGTAGTAGTAGTAGTAGTAGTAGTAGTAGTATTTAATACACCATATGTATTATATTATTATTAATATTATAATTTTACAGTGTATAGTAGTAGTAATAATAATAATAATAATATGATCTTAAATAATTAGTTATTATTATTATTATTATTTAATACACAATCATAACTTTTATAGTATAGAATATTACTACTACTACTAATAATACCATCATAAAATGATTGTATATTATTGTTATAATTTTACAATATATCTTAATAATAATAATACCATCATAATTGTTTCTGTAGTACATAATAGTAATAATAATTTCAAATATTGGCTAAATAGAAACTTTTTAAAAGGTTGTGGAAATTCATAATTTCATCAGTTTTATTATTATAAAGTGATTAGATTCTTTAGTTGATATGCCATTATAGTAATGCATAATAGTACAGAATATTCATGTTAATAAAAATAATCTCTTAAAATATTATTATTATTATTTTATACACCATCATAACTTCTATACAGAATACTAATAATAATACTAATAATGCCATTATAAAATTTTAGATTATTACTATGATTTTACAGTGTTAATAATATTAATAAAGAATAATTCTAAAAGATTTGATAATAATAATAATAATAATAATAATAATAATAATTGAAATCAAATCATTTATTTATTTTTGATATAATTATTATTATTATTATATAATATATTAACTTTTTTTTTTTTTTTTTTTTTTTTTTTTTTTACAATACATTTAACAACATTATTGTCAAACTCATTCTTTTTTCCTCCCATTTCTTTGTGAGTAATAATTAAACATATTTTTCCACCGCCTGAAGCTTGTTTTGCAGACAGGCTAATGGCTGATGAAACTCTGATAAACACTCAATCCATCTGGTAATCTTTCATCATTTTAAGTGTTCATTAAGGGCTGAAAGATAAGCAGAAACAAACAAACAAAGAATAAGAACAAACATACCATCCGATTCATTAAAAAAAAAAACCGAGACGACGTCAGCAGCGCCGTCCACAGGGTGGCACTCTTAAGCTGTGAATTGAACGCAAGTTTCTCTCTCTCTTTCATTTCAGAAAGCCAACACACAGGATTTGTTGAACAGCTTCACAATGATTATTGCCCTGGAAGTGGCCAAGAATAAATCTGGCACGTGTTAATACATAAATGCCATATGTTTGTATGAATTCCTGATAATGCTTTGACAGTGTGACAGAGTGACAGGACTTCTAGTAAGGCGACCTTTCCCGCTCTCATTAAGATCTGACGCTCAGAAAAAACAACTTTGAAACCCGCTGAAGTATTGAGAGAAGAGAAAGCGACTCGATTTGCTCTGGGACGAGCAGCAGAAAGATGTCGACTAAACCTGATCTAAAGTATTGGAAGAGGCACTAACGGGGTAAAAGAAGCCGGTCTCGGGGTTTCGAGAGCTGCTGGATGGGGAAAATAGGAGTCAATAACATGTAGCAGATCTTCCAAACAGACAGAAGGTCAAGTACACTCACTTAAACACTGACAAAAACTATAAACTTCTCTTTCTCCTGTTATTTTCCCCCCGTTCTCCTTTCGGTTTTATCACATGGGGTTTGTCAGTATATGTTTATGTCATGCTTACATCCCATTACTTTTTTTAAATATGTGACCCTGAACCACAAAACTAAGTCGTAAGTAACCCAGGTATATTTGTAGCTATAGCCAAAAATGCATTGTATAGGTCAAAATGATAAATTTCTCTTTTATGCCAAAAATCATTAGGATTTTAAGTAAAGATTATGTTCCATGAATACCTTTCGTACATTTCCTCACGATTTTTGATCGAGGACGACATACTTTCACAACAGAATTAAAAACTCAGCGGTAGTAGATCACAAAAGTATTATTTGCTTTAAAGTTATGTCGGTTAAACATTTGTTTGACGTGCATGCGCTCAGACAGAGCGCGTACACCTGAAGCGCGCGCACACTACAAGCCTGTTAAATAAAGCCTAATTACTGAACTTTCAGATTATGTATCGCTAACATCGCTAATACTGTCAAAACACACAAGGTTTACATATAAACACAGCTGCTTATGTCTAAAGTGAAAGTAAAGGACTGAGAGAAAAACGGATGCGTGCCTCTATATTAGTTGCGTGCAGTTCTTAAAGCGACAGTACTAAATATGCTGCTGCTTTTCATTAAAGGAATAGTTCACCCAAAATGATAATTCTGTCATTATTTACTTACATGTTGTCCCAAACTTGTATTCATTTCTTTCTTGTGCTAAACACAAAATAATATATTTTGAAAAATGTAGGTAACCAAACAGTATCGGCACGGTCCCCATTGAATTTAATAACAGAAATGATCAAATAGATAAGGTTTAAGAGAAAAAAGTTAGTAAATGATGGTATAAAAATAAAACACAAGAATTGACACACAGATGACAGAATTTTCATTTTTGGGTGAACTATTCTTTAATGCATACAGTTGCTTTAATAAGAATCAGTGTTCAATTGATGTATAGTGTATATGTATAGTGTTTCACTTTTTACATTTAATTCAATTTCTTGAATGCTACTGCTAAATACAAATTAGATATTCTATTAATGAATTATTTATAGGAATTAAGGTTTATTTTATGGAAGATATTGGTCTATATTCTATAATCTTGTCTATGATCTATATATTTTTTAATTGTTTTATATAACTAAATGTCAAACCAAGTGGAAGTAATTTTGAAAGTTTTTCGTTTTTGAAAGAAATTAATACTTTTATTCAGCAAGGATGATTAAACTGTTCAAAGGTGACAGAAAAGACATTTATATTGTATAAATTGTCATTCAAATATGAAGCACCACAACTATTTTCATTGATATTATTAATAAATATTTCTTAAGCAGCAAATCAGCATATTAGAATGATTTCTGAAGGATCATGTGACACTGAAGACTGGAGTAATGATGCTGAAAATTCAGCTTTCCATCCCCAGAATAAATTACATTTTAAAATATATTAAAATATAAATGAGCTATTTTGAATATTAATAATTTTTCACAATATAAAATTTTTTAAAGCATTTTTTTGTTAAATAAATAAATGCAGCCATGTTGAGAATAAGAGACTAATAGAAATATAATAAATAGTCTAACATGCAAAAATACTTTTTTTTCTACATTTGTAAGTGTGTTTTATGTTAAAATACCTATATGTGACCACACAGCCTTAAGTAATAAGCTTTCCATTGATGTATGGTTTGATAGGATTGGCCGAGATACAACTATTTAAATATCTGGAATGTGAAGGTGCAAAAAAATCTAAATACCGAGAAAATTGCCTCTAAAGTTGTCCAAATATAGTTCTTAGTGATCCATATTACTCGGAAATGTACAAAATATCTTCATGGAACACGATCTTTACTTAAAATCCTAATGATTTTTGGCATAAAATTAAAATTGATCATTTTGATCCATACAATGTCATTTTGGCTATTGCTACAAATATACCCAAATATATGCTACTTAAGACTGGTTTTGTGTCCCAGGATCACATATACAAATAAATGTATAAATAATATATATAAAATGAGCATAGAAGAAGCATTAAACTTTTTTTTCCCCCCAAGCTCCCATGGTGTTCCAGTCCTACATAACATGAAACGTTCTACAACAAGGTTATGCACAAGATGGACGTGCCGTTTAATCGAGACAAGACTTTAATTTTGAGGTTGGAATTTTTCTCCGAGGGTTTGAAGCGGAGCGCACCTTAAACTGCTCGCACGGATATGATGACTTTTGTCTTTAGTGATCAAAGCGTTGCTCAAAAGTACTTGAAAGTACAAGTAAACGTGAAATATGAATGAGGCCGGCCGGTTTTGATGATGACTGTGCTAAGTGTATGAGTCAGAGGCGTTTTAGCAGAAAAGAAATGTGATTTATTGAAGCTCTCAATGGCTAGCTGACTTTGTCCTCGTCTAGTTTCTAGTTTTTTTTGCATATCTACATTGTTGTGCGTTACATAACCATGTTTGAGGAGCAATTATATAAGCTCATATTTAGAAATGGGGTGAAAAGTAGCGCAGAGGTCTCGGACGAATTGGCGTCACTCAGAAAAGGAGGACGGAGAGAAAACCAGGCCAGCGATCAGAGACACCACAACAATAGAGAGATGAAGAAACAGTGTGAGAGACGTCTGTAGAGACGGCGTAAACCGGTTGATACGCTATAAGAGGGCAAATTGTGCGTCTCTCAGGTGGTGGGCCGCTGGGTTTCAGTGCAGGGCTCTGGGGGTCGTGTTGGATCTGCAGCGGGGCGTCTGGGGCCGCTCTGATCGGTCCAACCGGGCAGCTTAGGAACCCGATTAAACTCATTATAGCTGCTGAGGGGAATGCAAAGGCTGTGTACCTGGGGCCCGAGCGGCGTTCCTGGATCACGGCCGTCTCGGAGGAGTCGTCGCCCTGGATCATCCTCCTCATCCTCCCACTGTGGCCTCACCTACAGCTGCAGTCCGTCTCGACTCGCACTCAAATACTGTACAAACTTACTGTAAACGTCTGTGGAACTTTGTGCATTTGTGTTAGGACTGCGATATTGAAAATATGCTATAATCGGTTAAATAATGTAATATTCAATATGTAATATCACTGATATGTTAGTTCTTACAGGATTAGTTCACTAGTTCACTTAGTTCACCCCATTGTCATCTAAGATGTTGATGTGTTTCTTCAGTCGTAAAGAAATTGTTTTTTGAGGAAAACATTTCAGGATTTCTCTCCATATAATGAATATGAATGGTGCCCCTTATTTTGAACTTCCAAAATTCAGTTTAAATGCAGTTTCAAAGGGCTCTAAATGATCCCAGCCGAGGAAGAAGGGTCTTATCTAGCGAAACTATTGGTTATTTTCAAAACAAATTGATATACTTTACAATTTATATACTTTTTAAACTCAGATGCTCGTCTCGTCTCTGCGATGCGCATATGTAGTCTGTGTGATCTGGGTCCATACAGTTAGGGTAGGTCAAAAAGCTCTTAAACTTAAACTTGTAGGGCGATTTTGAAGTTGAAGACGAAAACGAGATGGGAGTTTTTCGACATACTCTAACTACTGGCCCAGATCAAACAGATTACGCATGTGCATTGCAAAGATGAGGTTTACAGAATTTGAGGTTAAAAAGTATATAAATTGTCAATTTGTTTTGAAAATAACTGATCGTTTCGCTAGATAAGACCCTTCTTAATCAGCTGGGATAGTTTAGAGCCCATTGAAGCTGGATTTAAACTGCATTTTGAAAGTTCAAACCTTTCATTCATATTCATTTTATGGAGAGAAATTCTGAAATGTTTTTCTCAAAAAACAATTTCTGTACGACTGAAGAAAGAAAGACATGAACATCTTGGATGACAAGGAGGTGAGTACATTATCTGTACAGTTTTGTTCTGAAAGTTCTTTAAATTGCCACATGCTCAGATGAAATGGTTTTACTAAGCTGTTACTGAGTCAGTTCTGTGAACTTCTATAACTATCTTGTCATATATATATATATATATATATATATATATATATATACATATACACATATATATATTAGGGCTGTCATATATTTTATTTGATTCAGCATAAGATTTTATTACACAAGCATTTAGGCTGCAATGGCCTAACGTAAACTATGGAACATAATAGAAGATAATTTGAGAAACATCTCAGTATTTTTGTTCATACAGTGAAAGTCATTGGTAACCAAAACAGCTATGTTACCAACAGTCTTCAAAATTTGAATTTAGGCTGAATTTATTTCTTCAAAAATACAGTAAAAGTGATAATATTTTCTGTTTGAATATATATTTAAAAATGTAATTTATTCCTGTGATGCAAAGCTGATTTTTCAGCAACCATTACTCTAGTCTTTAGTGTTTTTTTCATGGTTCTTTGATAAAACAAATAAAAATCGAATGTCTAAATCGACACTGCTACAGTTAGGACAAAAAAGCTTTTCGTGTTTATGAGCTAATTGTGGCAAATAGGATATACTTATAAATGTTAATAATTAATAATATTTTAGTAGACAAGTAAAGGAAATGTCATATGAAAAATCACTTCTTTTCAGTCCCTAGTTTTGGTGTGGTAATAGAAAAAGCAAAGAGTATACCAACTGTACTCAATCTACCCTACTTTATCTGTAAATTTTTGTGCTGGAAGTGTACTTCTCCTTTAAGTGTAAAGTTTTCTTCTGTACTCCACTAACTCATGACCTCACTTCCTGTCGCAACTCCTGTCACATGTCAGCTCGCTGTCCTCTGCGAGTTTGTTCCCTCCTATCTCATCAGTGTAATCACATTGATGCTTGTTATTCTGGCCTCTCTCAGCAGGGCCGTCTCGTTCTTTGATGGAGGCTGCGGATATGGAGCTGGAACCCGCGGTTTCGGTCACCCCTACCGACAGCCCTGACTGCGACCATCAGAGACCGACCGCGGCCAGGAACCATGGGGCGTCAGCGCTCTCCCGCCCGGCCTGTTATCCCCCGCGCCCGCCCCCTCCCGGGCATCTCTCCGCCCTCGCGAACACTCTCTCGCCCGCTTTTGATCAACCCCGACTCCGGCTGCTCCCACGAAGCGGCCTGGGTAACGGCGCGAGCCGGTGTTGCTGTGAAGGGGGCTGGGACGGACCGCATTTGGTCATTTGGACTTCAAGGCTGGACGTACCACTGACTCTACGCTTTAATTAGAGGCTGGCATAATAATTGTTTGCTCAAGACTGTAAAAGAGCCCGTTGAGAGGTGGGCCAGCGCTGGCCATGTGCGTCCTGCTTAAAATGCCCTGCGTACAGAGATGGTAGCGGTCAGGGAGGTCTCTAACTGCTTTATATTTATTAAAATTCAGAATAAGCTAAGCAATAAGAGATAATGTACAGTCAGAAGGTCATTATTGCGAAATAAAACCCCACCAGGGTGATCGGGATCCTGACTTGAAGGAGATTTTGCCATAATGACCAACTGGTGGACTGTACATAATCTGGCCTATTATACTACTGCTTAGCAAAAAATAAATAAATGGATATGAAATATTGATTTTAGTTAAAATTGTTATTAGGTGAGAAGAAAGTCACTGAGAAATATGAAACTGGCTATGCAGCATTTTGGGTTGGACAAATTTGGATTATTTTCACAGGGTCCCTGTGGTTTTTAGTTGTTGAAAGATGTTTTTCTGTCAGGTTATAGTTATAGTTAAAAATGAAAGGAGACACAACAGGAAGTCTTTGTATACTCAAAGAATTCCTTATGCTTCATTTTAAAGGGATAAACCGGATAAATTATGTTGATGCTTTATGTATTTGGTAATCAATGCAGCTACATTACATATACAGTTTTAGTTTTTTAGTTAATATATCGCCATTCCGAAATTTTTTTCTTGCAATTCTGACTTTATTTCTCACAATTGTGAGTTTATATCCTGCCATTCAGATTTTTTCCCTGCAGTTCTGACTTTATTTTTAGCAGTTGTGAGTTTATATACCATCATTCAAATTAAAATATTTAAACATTGAAAATGATAAACTAAAATGATAACGAACAAAATTCTAAACGCAACACTTTTGTTTTTTGTCCCAATTTTTCATGAGGTGTACTCAAAGATCTAAGACTTTTTCTATGTACACAAAAGGCCTATTTCTCTCTCAAAGTGTTAGAGTGGATTTTTATTGTGGCCAGCCTAAGGCACACCTGTGCAAAAATCATGCTGTCTAATCAGCATCTTGATATGCCACACCTGTGAGGTGGATGGATTATCTCGGCAAAGGAGCAGTGCTCACTAACACAGATTTAGACAGATTTGTGAACAATATTTAAGAGAAACAGGCCTTTTGTGTACATAGAAAAAGTCTTAGATCTTTGAGTTCAGCTCATGAAAAATGGGGGCAAAAACAAGTGTTGCATTTATAATTTTGTTCTGTGTATAAACATTAATTTTACATATTCATTCAAGTTACTTGGATTTTTTAAATAAATGTCAGATATTTTAAGCATATATTGACTAAAGTTACACTGCAAATTATTCATACACTACCACCGGTCAAAAGGTTTGAACAGTAAGATTTTTAATGTTTTTTTTTAAAGAATAATCAGCAAAATATTCGAGTTTTGTTCGGTTCTGTGTCATCGTTTACATTCAGAACCACCGAAATGGCCAACTGATGACACGACTTGAGAGCTTGTTTTTGCATTAAACCCAGAATATTCCTTTATAAACTGCGGAAGCAAAGGGTGAAATGCATATTTTCTATCACTTAAAAACAGTGGAGTTGCTAAACTGACTGATTTCCAAGCAGGTTTCTCCAATGCTCTCTTATTCATGAGAAAAATCACACATTTGTGTGCGCATGTGATTTCTGTGTCTCTTTAAACTTGCTTTTCTCATTCAATAAGAATTTTTTACTGCTTCGTTGCAACCAAAAGAGCCTAATATAGGTCTAAAATTGTATTTGTGTCTCTCACTCTGTCTCTCTTGACCCTGGAGAAAGTGTTGGATGGTTCAGAGGAGGTCAGGCTAATATCTGTGCGCTGTAATGAAATATTGATAATCAATGATGTGGCTGACAAATGGAGGGGCGTGCAATGACACCAGCCCTGTGGCCTACTGAAGACGAGCTCAGTTTAATCTGGATACAGCCAATGAAAATGGTGTGAAATGCTCTTAAAGGTGGCCTCCTTAATGTGGGATTATCCCATCACAGGAGTGACAGAGATTAGAAATAATTACACACATAATCCTAACAGCTCTGCTTTCCGTGAATGTGAGAGAAAGGGAATCGGATAGGCACGTGTATGTGTACAGATCTGGTATAGGTCAAGAAGCCCAAACACGGGCCGTTTGACCCTGGATTGAAAGCGCAGCGATGACCCAGGCCTCGTGAAAGACTGGAGCAAAGCGCAGATGCTGCTGAAGGTGATTGAAGATGAGTGTGACAGAGATAAGGAGTTAAACGCTCGCTGTGTGCGAGTGTGTCCTCAGTAATAGTCCTGATAAGTGGATGTGTACTGTGTCGGCTCTCAAGGGAGTAAACTCGCTCAGATATACATCCATTAAAGAAACACAACGGCGAGAAGGCGGCCGAGGCTATTGCCTCAAACTGGATTTCCATAAACAACCTGATGTGCTATAGTGCTGGTAATGGGATTTACAGCTCTATCTACCTATCTATCTGTTGTGTAATTATTGAAATAATATATAGTCACACTGTCTGTTGATTTGAACATGCTTTAGATGGTTCAACTACCATTGAATTTGAATTTAAAATGAAAGAAGAAAATCATTTAATATATGGCTTTAAAGGATGTTTACATAAAGTCCACAAGAGAAAATAATAGTTGGATTCCATGTCTTCTGGGAAACATGCAACTATCTTCTGTAGTCTCTGAAGGGCAGTACTAAATGAAAAATATAAGATATTTGGGCAAAACAAGAAAAATGTGAGCGTCTCCATTCTGCTCAAAAGTTTTCACCCCTTTCACTCTTAATGCATTGTTTATACTTCTGGAGCATCAGTGAGTGTTTGAACCTTCTGATATAGTTGCATATAAGTCCCTCAGTTGTCCTCAATGTGAAAAGATGGATCTCAAAATCATACAGTCATTGTTGGAAAAGGTTGAAATACACTGAAATGCTGGAAACCAAAGAATTTGTGGGACCTAAAGGAGTTTTTCTGAAGAACAGTTCAAGTTCAGGACAAACAAACTCATTACTATCACTAAACAAAAAAAAAAAAAAACACATTTGTGGATCATTCAGGTAACACCATGATATTAAGAACAGTGTCATTTTTATAAATTCAACTATTATTTTCTCTTGTAAACTATATGTAAACATACTGTGCATTTTGTATGATCCCTCTTATTTTGGTACAATAATCAAAATTTTGCAGATTCTGCAAGGTGTATGTAATTTCGACTTCAACTGTCAGAATTACATATTAAAATCATTGATGTGGTCTCCGTTTCAGGAAAGCTGAAACAAAACTGACTAAAATTTTGACTGTGTTCAATGTAGGTCCTGTTTTCAATACCTTGTTGTGTTGTTCGTTTGTCGTAGTGTTATCTAGACTTTAATACATGCTTTTCTGCGATTAAGGAGCCATCTAAACTCAATATTGTTAAAAGTTTTCCATCACCAAGCTTTTTTTTGTCCTTTGTTGAGTTCTGCATCCAGTATCTGACTGATAAAGCTCTGCTGCGTTTATTTTTAATGGAGACCAATTCCCTGAAGTTCGACCACGAAACTCATGTCAGATCCACACTGCTAATCTGATAGTCCCACATAGACCTGCGATTATCACAATAAACGCTTTGCTTTCCTCAAGTCCGACTCCTCCCAAAACAAACTCATAAAATAGATTTATTCCACACATATTTCACCGTATTTCCTCAGTGCTGCCAGACTGAAAGATTGCAGTAAAAAAATGTGGATTTATGGGGCATTTTGAAGTTCCCCTTAACAAGTTTCACACGCTGTTCTCTCCCGAGGACCATCTTCGATGTCTGTAACCCTGCAAAATACCCCAATTTGATGCCGTTAAGCACAATTTTACTCCTTGTATCAGAACTTGTTAAATATGAGCTGTTTCCTTTTTTCTATGCGAATGTCTATCTGGTCAATCAGTTGAGCCCCTCTCAGGAGAACAAGGAAAATGACTAGAAAAAAATCGTAGCTGAGCCAGGACATTTGGCGAAAAAAAGGTGGACCGAAGGTCAGTAAAGTGCTAAATGCTGTTTCCAAGTCTCCTGGCAGTTCTCTGTGCCAATGGGACATCTTCACCGTCTCCCGGCCCCCTCCTGTTCCGATGCGACGAGGCGAACTTGACTACTTTTAAGAGTAGTTTCAGAGGGGCTCGAGCAAGCCTGTTAGCCTTCGGAAGATATACACGTCTAGCAAAGTGAGAGCAGATTTCTCCTGGAGAACAGAAATGTCCGATATTTGATCAAGAGGCCGGCCGGCGCGCCGTCCCACTCAAACGCTAAACGTTGTCAAATGAGACTGAGCGGAAAATCCGCTTCCCAGAGGTCCTCTGCGCTCGCTGTTACATCTCAGAGCAAACCAAATCAGAGTCCAGTAAATGCTGAACATACCTACATTTAAGTGATGTATTGCAGCGTTTTGCCATTTTGAGGGTTTTACTTGAAATCGCCAGGAGAATACTCACTTTTCTTTTCTCCTGACTGCTCTTTCCCTTCATCACCTCTTTTTATCTTTTCTCTTGTTGCACAAATGCAAGAGTTTAGTAGCCAGTTGAAAATAAGACAATGGAAACTTTAGTTAACACAGAATCATATTTTCCCCTGCAGTCGCTAATTTGATCCCTTTAAACTAATCTCAGAACAAAATTTTTTACTTTTTGAATATGCAGACTAGTCTCCCTACTACTTGCTTCACTTTTTACTTGGTTAACTGAAGTAGTAAATGCTACACAATATTGCAACTATGTGGCAATGTTGGATTAAGTCAACCATATCTTTGGACTAGAAACGGATTTCAAAAAATAATAGGAATAGTGATCACAGGGGGTCTTTAAAATAACTGTAGTTTTCTCATGAAGTTTATAAGAAGGATATACTCTAAATACTGATTGGATAAGTGTTTACTGCACACAAACACCTAATAACCACATTTATTAATCTCACAATTCTTTTTTCTTGTAATTCTGAGATATAAACTTACAATTCTGAGGGGGAAAAAAGGAAATTGTGGGATATTAAGTTTAAAAGAAAAAAAATATCAAAATTGAAAGTGAAAAAATTCAGAATCATGAGTTTTGAATTGAGGAAAAAAAGCTAGAATTGTGAGATATAATGGCAGTTCTGAGGAAAAAAAGTCAGATTTGTGAGATGTTAACAAGTTTAAAAGAAAAAAAAAATCTAAATTGGGTGATATGATACTTTTTTTGTGTGTGTGTGTTGACGGATCCAGATGTATGTAACATATATACAATACATTATATATAAGATAACTTTTTGACTTCCAAAATTTAATTTTACTGTAAAATTACATGAAATTTCCCATTAGATTTATAGATTTATGCGACATTAAAAAGTCATTAAAGTAAATTACATCAAAACATTAAACTAGCTACTATGTATGAGTAAAAAAATAAAATATATACAATATAAAAGTATTTTAATCATTAAAAAAGTAGTTTCATAAACTAAAACATTTACTGTATATTTTAACGAATTTAATTAAATTTTATTTGTATTTAATTTTGATGCTTTCATGTCAAAATCAAAGAAATCAGTCCAACTACACTGTAAAATAAAATTATGCACACATGCACATATATTTGTATACAGATTGTATCATATTTTAGCCTTTATATTTTTTATAATTTCATATTTTTTCAATGTGTTATTTGCCCTTTCTTCATAATTAGTGAAATTTACTAGCAATTTCATATTTTACACACACTGGGATTTTAAAGCTGATTTTTTAGCATCATTACTCAGTCACATGATCCTTTAGAAATTATTCTAATATTCTGATTTGCTGCTCAAAAAAATAGGTGAGTAGAATTTTTTTTACGTTTCTTTATTAAATGTAAAGTTTAAAAGAACAGCATTTATCTGAAATAGAAATCTTTTGTCTTAATAAGAAATTTTATTCTGCTAACAGGATTGGAAAAATTGCAAATCTCATGAAAAACAAATGTGATATAAAACAGCTCATTTAATATTTAGTTTGACCTCCAGAAATTGCTGATCAACATTTTCTGAAGGTAATGCACCTCCCTTCATTGACCATATTCTGAAAATGACCAAAAACACATGGTTTCTGCCTTTTTATTTTGTCCCTATTCCTAAAGAATAGCACAAAGTTTAGTGAATTTAAAAGATTAGCATTCAACGAAGCCAAAGTAGACTCATGAACATACTTGTGAAAGTTCTCTATGCAGGTTCATGACTTCATAGCTAAAATCCCACTTAAAGATTTCATGAAAAGTGTCTTGGAATCATATCGCTTCTGGTTGACTGGCACTTGATGAAAGACTCCACAGAAATCAAACACGAGCCACGTGGGCCTCATTCGGAATTTAATTGTTTTATTTAGATCTATAGATTTCTAAGCACAGTGGTTTCCGTCTCAGGAGATCTTTTTTAATGAAATATTGAGTTCAAAGACTTAGACCACACAGAGAAGTGTGTGTGAATGCTGAAGGCAATAGCAAAGAGGACTGAGCACATCAAAGTGAACACAAATCTTCACATTGGAAACTAGATTACAGCTGGTAAGATTAGCACAGCGCTAGAAACAAGGTACATCTACTGTCACACACACTCAGACAATTGAGCATTAGGAGAACTGCAATTTCTAAAATCAAATCAAGCTACGGAAGCACGAATTTGAAGACGGTCCTATTTCCGGTGCAGTCAAGATCACAGAACTGCAAAGAAGCGCAGCAATGCTGATGAAGCATACTTTGGTCAACTGACAAAGAAGTTATAAATTGATTTGCATTTTAATGAGTGAAATAAGTATTTGATCCCCTATCATTCAGCAAGATTTCTGTGTCTTTTATACAGGTTAGGAGCTGAGACTATGAGCACTCTCTTAAAGTGAGTGCTCCTAATCTCAGCTTGTTACCTGTATAAAAGACACCTGTCTACAGCAGTGGTTTTCAAACTTTTTTAAGCGCGACCCTATTTTTTCATTTTTAAATTGACGCGACCCATATATATATATATATATATATATATATGTGTGTGTGTGTGTGTAGCCTAATTTGCGCATATTGGGATTGTCACTCTCTGAACGCGGGGTATTAAAACTGCTTTTGAATGCGTGCGCGCATTTTACTTTTGGTTTCGTTTTAACGGTCGCGTGAAACTCTCCGCGGTACTGAACGTGTATACAGGGGAGTCTAAAGGCTTTGTTATAATGAGAGGATTAATTAGCTTGCAGAACTCAGGACTGAACAAAAGTCCGGCGTTTTCAGCGGTGAGTGGATACTAACTGATAAACACAAATACAGATACGCACTGGAGTCTGGCGTGAGGCGGCTGCTGCTTACTTTCATTTTGTTGTTAATGTTTATTTTGTTATTAAAGTTACGTTTGCAGCTTTCTGCATCCTTCTCCCTGAGTCTTGAACTTTATTACATGCATATACATCTTCCTTAAATCATCCTGGCGACCCATTTTTTAAGGGTTTGAAAACCACCGGTCTACAGAAGCAATCAATCAGATTCCAAACTCTCCACCATGGCCAAGACCAAAGAGGATGTCAGGGACAAGATTCTAGACCTACACAAGGCTGGAATGGGCTACAAGACCATTGTCAAGCAGCTTGGTGAGAAGGTGACAACTGTTGGTGTGATTCATAGACTGTAAAAAACATGGACGTAGTGTCAGTGACGTCACCCGTAGGTTTCTGAAGAGCGTTTTTGAAGCAAAAGTTGGGCGGGGCCTGTCGTCACCATTTTGGAAGCGCGTCACTGTGCGCCACTCCAGGAAAATAGAAAATGGACAAAGAGGCGGATCGTGGGTGGAGCTAAGATGTCTGGTTTTTAAATTTATTAAAATAATCCTAATAAAGTAACACCCTAAGAAAAAACAAACGCAATAACACGGCTGAGATACCAAGTTCAACTGCTGGAATAAGCTGAGGTAATGTGACGGCTGCCTGACACCTGTCACTCAAGTGGCCACGCCCTTAATTATGCAGAATTTGAATGCTTAATATAATTTAAAGGGGTAAGTTAGAAAAAAATTCACCCCCCTCAGAGTTGTCATGAAGGGCAAAACTAGCTGTAAAAACCAAAACCACTTTTTGTACCAGGCTGTAAACATGTTTTTATCTGTTATAAAGTTGAACATTTTAACACGAGAGTCTATGGGGATTTGCTCCCTTTTGGAGCCAGCCTCAAGCGGCCAGCCGCTTCAGTCACTTCCGTATTGTTTCAAGAGTGACAGCGGGAGGTTGCCGCTTGGTGTGATTATTCGCAAAATGGAAGAAACACTAAATAACTGTCAATCTCCCTCGGTCTGGGGCTCCATGCAAGATCTCGCCTCGTGGAGTTTCAAAGATCATGAGAACGGTTAGGAATCAGCCCTACGGTCAGGTAGCGTTAAATCTTGCGTGAGAACCTTAAAATTGAAAATGGGTCGTGGATGGGTTTTCCAGCATGACAATGACCCAAAATACACTGCCAATGCAACAAAGGAGTGGCTCAAGAAAAATTACATTAAGGTCCTGGAGTGGCCTAGCCAGTCTCCAGACCTTAATCCCATAGAAAATCTGTCATTTCTGTCATCTTAATCCCAAACGTCAGCCTCAAAACCCTGAATGACTTGGAGAGGATCTGCAAAGACGAGTGGGACAAAATACCTGAGATGTTTGCAAACCTGGTGGCAGACTACAAGAAACGCCCGACATCTGTGATTGCCAACAAGGGTTTTGCCACCAAGTACTAAGTCATGTTTTGGCAAAGGGGTCAAATACTTATTTCACTCATTAAAATGCAAATCAATTTTGAAATGCATTTTTCAGATTTAGTGTCGTTGTTGTTATTCTGTCTCTCACTGTTCAAATAAACCTACCGTTAAAATGTATAGACTGATAATTTCTTTGTCAGTAGGCAAACGTACAAAATCAGCTCACTGTATTAGGTCATCACTAGCTATGTTTCCTATCACCCTGTTTTTATACGCATTTTGAAGTATCGCATCAGAAATGAGTGATGGATATTTGAGTTGACTAAACTAAAAATGTGTTTGTTAAACTTAACCACTGTTTGCCTTAAAATTGTAGGTTGAATCAACTCAAATATCTAAGTTGTCACTTAACATTTTAGTTCAATTAACATTTAACATCTAAGTTGTTAACTGAACAATTTTCGAGTTGACTGAACTTAAAATTTTAAGGCAGCCAGGTAACAAATTATTTAAAATTGACTCAACAAATTGTTTTTACAGTGTAAAAATGCCTCCAGAAACTTTTACACAGCAGGCATCCACCTCCAAAAGCAACAACTGCATTTACTGTTTCATCTGCTCGCTCCAAGGTTCAAGTAATTTATTATATATGAAAATTATTATATTCAAATGACGTATCCTACTTTATTATATAGTGCCAGTTTTTCAGGAAGTGACAGTTTTGTTCTCTTTGACTCGTTGGATGGAAATGAAGCTTATTTGCAAATGTTATGTGATATTTCAATTTTGCACATAAGTTAAATTCGCAACTTTGGATGGAAACCTGGCTACTGTTGCAAACTCAACAGTTAGTAGCTTTTACAAAACAAAACAATCACATTATGTTTTAATGGTAAAGACTGTCATAATGCAATAGTTTATTAGGATTATATATTAAATCTATTATTATTTATTACACACTCAAATGTTGATCTATTTTGGCATGCATAGCAGTCAAAAACATGACACAAAGATTTTTTGGAGTGTAGACATACAGTTCTTTGTGCAAAAAAGTTACAGGATACCAAACTGTATGCTGTTTGTGGAAAAAGCTGTATCCAGTTACCTCTTGACCCCAGTAAGGACAAAAGCACTGAGACACAGAAACTTTGTGAGTTATAGCTATCCGTGCACTGTGAAACGGAAGTTTTCACCCCAGTAATTCCCGAATGAGGGGGAAAAGGAAAAAGTGTAAGTGTAATTTTTCTTCTTTATGAGTTACAAAGTCATACCCACATGCATCAAATGAAATAGCTTTTCACTGGCACTCAATAATGGACACAAAATCCTTCTTGCAGCTGCTGTGGGATTGATGTTGAACTCACACTGGGACGGATGTCTTTGTCTGGCTTTGGGTGAATATATCTATTGTTTGCCATGCTGTCACATTTCTGCTTTTTTCGCCTTTTTTCCTTTCTTTTTGGTAAGTGTTTACTTATGTTTTGAAGCTGTTTTGATTTCATTTTTTTCCCAGTCTCTGGGTGCTTTCTGATTGGTTTGGGACTTTGAGTCGGTTCCACCTAATCTGTGTTTCTGCTCGAACCCGAACGCTTGATTAGTGCCGTTCAGCTCTGCGCGGCCCTGTGGTGTTTGCGTAATTTATGGAAAGTGAAATCCTGCCCTCAAATCCACCATTTAAACGTTGTATTGCGAATCTGCACGGTTTTAGCCGGCCGCGGGATGAGGGTTTGATTTAATGAGGGTAATAGGGAAGGTCACTTACAGATGCGTGGCTCTTATGTGTGTTTGCAGGGAAAGTGAATGTGTTGCGGCTGCTTTGTACCTGACACTAATTATCACTTCAGAGCAGGTGTTTGACTCTTATTGAAATATTTAAAGGGACAGTACATCTTGTAAATTGGGTGTGACTGGTGCTTTACAAAAACCTAATGCAGTTTTAATAGCATCTTGAGACATACACTATAAAAAATAATGGATGTCTGAACATACTGAATATATAAGGCTTTTTTAAAACTAAGATAGAAAGAATTGTGAATTGCATTGATTCTACTGAGTTTAAACAACATTTGGAGAAATATATCTAACTGGCTAGAATGTTATTGTTTAGTTTTTTTATTGACTTCATTAATGCTATTTTTAGTTAGTTGTTATATTCAGGCACATTTTACTTAATGTTTTTTGATTGTCACTATTAATGAGGTTTGTTTTAAATGTTGAGGTCCACATGAATGTTATTAAAACTGTTTATTTCATAATATAAATTGTTAAAAGTTCACTTTATATACACTGTTCAAAAGTTCAACAATTGTTTATTGTTTTAAAAGTCCCACTGAAACAATTTTTTTTGAGAGGGGTCAAAAACACAATTTAACTGTTTACCATTGTAATATATATGTAATAGTAATTTATTCCTGTAATTCTTGCAAAGCTGAATTTTCAGTATCATATGATTCTTTAGAAATTATTCTAATATGCTGATTTGCTGCTCAAGAAACATTTCTTATTATATTATTCATGTTGAAAACTGTTGTTTAATACTTTTGTGGAAACCCTGATATTTTTCAGGATTCTTTGATTATTACAATTTTTCAAAACATTTATTTGAAATATACATTTATTCAGTCAAAAATACAGTACTTTTTTTATATTATTATAATGTAAAATAACTGTTTTCTATTTTAATATATTTTAAATTGTAATTTATTCCTGTAATTGCAAAGTTGAATTTTCAGTCACATGATCCTTTAGAAATCATTTTAATATGCTGATTTGCTGCTCAGGAAACATTTCTTATTACTATAAGATTATTATTATTATTTATGTTGGAAACTATTTAAACCCTGATTTTTATTCCTTCAAAAGTTCAAAAGAACAGCATTTATTTAAAAAAAATAATTTTTTTGTCACATTAAATGTAATTAAAGTCACTTTTGATTAATTTAACGTGCCCTTGCTAAATAAAATGATGCATTTCTTTCAAAAAAATAAAATAATAAAAATATTATTGACCCCAAAACTCCTGAATGGTATCAATTATCATGACAACTGTTGTGAAAACTCTTCATTATAATGAAGCTATAAACCCATGATTCTTTTCACCATGCCATATTAATCAAATACTTTCATTGTACACTTAACAGCTAAGTCTTTTATGCCAAGCCTCACTTTAGATAGCAAAGCATGTTAAAGGGCAAAGAGAGAAAAATCCAGTCCGGCTTAAGATGTGAAACATAAAAATTTCCCTTTTCCTCTTGCATGATAATGCTCCCTCTTCCCTGAAACAAAAAGGGGGCAGCATGAAAAAGCGGGGTTGTAGCATACATTATATGGGCTATATGATTTGTATTTTTTTTTTTTTTTACCCCCTCCACCCATTTCCACAAACCCCTCTTTTCACATTGCATTCCTGAAACATAACTTGCAGAAACTTTCTGCTTGCGTGGTGGATTTTCATTTTAGATGTTGCCAACTCAAGGGCATTTGGACCAATCGATATCTGTCTGTCTTCTGGCACACACAAAGTTGGCCATTAGAAGTGAGCTTCTTATAGCAGGCTCAGCCAATACCATTAGCCCTAGCCTCAGGGCAGTTCTATCCAAGAGACAGGCAAGGCACCTGCCCCCCCTCCCCTCCCCCACCATTAAGCGTCTCCCATGGGACGTCATTTGGACATATCGGGCAAAGAGCAGTTCTTTATTCTTTCCCTCTTCAACACCCAGACTCTACCAAAAATCAATAAATCTGTTCTTTGCTTATTTTCAGAACTTTGCTTCAATATAAGCAGGACTTACCTTCCAGCAACAAACTCACACGCCAGCAGGTCATTTTTTCCACCCTTTCTCTCTCTCTCGCTCTCCCTCTCTCTTTTTTTGTTTTCTGTGATTCCCTCAAAGCCCCAATTTAAAAGCAAATAAACGGAGAAGCGCTTTGCTCTTCGTTTTGTTCTGCTGAGATTAAAAGGCTTCCCCTTTAAGAATGGGATGCTCTCATCATCGACGTCGGTTTCCGCTCGCATCCGAATCTGCGCATTTAAGTAGCGGGATCGCATAGGATTTGACTCGGTCAGAATCCAGCTCTCAATAGGTCAGTGGGGTGAGAGAACGAGGGGATGATTTGAAATGAATTCAGCTCTCAAAACTCATCACTGATTGACCCGGTCATGAGGCTCAAATTATATGTTTTGACCTCAACAACCTGAATATGTTTGAGTTCAGTACTGTGACTGACAAACCATTCATACACTTCTAAAAATTCCGTTTGTAGTGAGTATTGCACTACAAGTACATGTATCTATCTACCTATTGCTCTGTTTGTCTGTCTTTGTTATTCAGTCATTCTCTATTGTTCAGTTTGATCTATCTATCGTTCAGCCCTTCTGTCTGTCATTCAGTCCTTTTCTTCTGTCTGTCGTTCAGTCCTTTAGTCTGACTGTTATTAAACCATTCTGTCATTCAGTCATTCTGTCTTTGTTATTCAATCATTCTCTCTGTCGTACAATCATTTTGTCTGTCACTCAGTTGTTCTGTCGTTCAGTAGTTGTCTGTAATTCAATCATTCTGTCAGTCATGCAATCATTCTGTCTCTGTCACTTGTTCTATCTGTCGTTCAGTAGTTGTGTCTATCATTCAATCATTCTGTTTGTCTGCCATTCAATCATTCTATCTGTTCCGTTATTGTCTATCATTTTGTCTATAATTCAATCATTCTTCAATCAAGTCGTTCAATCTGTCCATCTGTTATTCTATCATTATGTCTGTCGTTCTGTCTGTCATTCAATCGTTCTGTATGTCATTCAGTCTGTTTTTTTGTGTCTGTCTGTTATTCAGTCATTCTGTCTGTCGTTCAATCATTTGGTCTGTCATTACATAATTCTGTCTGTCGTTCATTCATTCTGTTTGTCGTTCTGTCTGTAATTAAATTATTCAGTCATTCTGTCTGTCGTTCAATCATTCAGTCTGTCATTACATAATTCTGTCTGTCGTTCATTCATTCTGTTTGTCATTCTGTCTATAATTCAATCATTCTGTCAGTCTTTTTGTCTGTCTGTCATTCAATCATTCTGTCTGTTGTTCATTCATTGTCTGTCGTTCTGTCTGTAATTCAATCATTCTGTCAGTCTTTTTGTCTGTCTGTCGTTCAGTCATTCTGTCTGTCCTTCATTCATTCTGTCTGCTGTTCTGTCTGCAATTCAGTCATTCTGTCTGCCATTCAATCATTATGTCTGTTGTTCATTCATTGTCTGTCGTTCTGTCTGTAATTCAGTCATTCTGTCTGCCATTCAGTCTGTCATTCAATCATTCTGTCTGTCGTTCACTCATTTTTTGTCGTTCTGTCTGTAATTCAATCATTCTGTCAGTCTTTTTGTCTGTCTGTCGTTCAATCATTCTGTCTGTCCTTCATTCATTCTGTCTGCCATTCAGTCTGTCATTCAATCATTCTGTCTGTCGTTCACTCATTTTCCGTGGTTCTGTCTGTAATTCAATCATTCTGTCAGTCTTTTTGTCTGTCTGTCGTTCAATCATTCTGTCTGTCCTTCATTCATTCTGTCTGCTGTTCTGTCTGTAATTCAGTCATTCTGTCTGCCATTCAGTCTGTCATTCAATCATTCTGTCTGTCGTTCATTCATTGTCTGTCATTCTGTCTGTCATTCAATCATTCTGTCTGCCATTCAGTCTGTTATTCAATCATTCTGTCAGTCTTTTTGTCTGTCTGTCGTTCAATCATTCTGTCTGTCCTTCATTCATTCTGTCTGCTGTTCTGTCTGTAATTCAATCATTCTGTCTGCCATTCAGTCTGTCATTCAATCATTGTCTGTTGTTCATTCATTGTATGTCGTTCTGTCTGTAATTCAATCATTCTGTCTGCCATTCAGTCTGTCATTCAATCATTCCGTTATTGTCTATCATTTTGTCTATAATTCAATCATTCTTCAATCAAGTCGTTCAATCTGTCCATCTGTTATTCTATCATTATGTCTGTCGTTCTGTCTGTCATTCAATCGTTCTGTATGTCATTCAGTCTGTTTTTTTGTGTCTGTCTGTTATTCAGTCATTCTGTCTGTCGTTCAATCATTTGGTCTGTCATTACATAATTCTGTCTGTCGTTCATTCATTCTGTTTGTCGTTCTGTCTGTAATTAAATTATTCAGTCATTCTGTCTGTCGTTCAATCATTCAGTCTGTCATTACATAATTCTGTCTGTCGTTCATTCATTCTGTTTGTCATTCTGTCTATAATTCAATCATTCTGTCTGTTGTTCATTCATTGTCTGTCGTTCTGTCTGTAATTCAATCATTCTGTCTGTCGTTCAATTATTCTGTATGCCATTCAGTCTGTCATTCAATCATTCTGTCTGTCGTTCATTCATTTTCTGTCGTTCTGTCTGTAATTCAATCATTCTGTCAGTCTTTTTGTCTGTCTGTCGTTCAGTCATTCTGTCTGTCCTTCATTCATTCTGTCTGCTGTTCTGTCTGCAATTCAGTCATTCTGTCTGCCATTCAATCATTCTGTCTGTTGTTCATTCATTGTCTGTCGTTCTGTCTGTAATTCAGTCATTCTGTCTGCCATTCAGTCTGTCATTCAATCATTCTGTCTGTCGTTCACTCATTTTCTGTCGTTCTGTCTGTAATTCAATCATTCTGTCAGTCTTTTTGTCTGTCTGTCGTTCAATCATTCTGTCTGTCCTTCATTCATTCTGTCTGCCATTCAGTCTGTCATTCAATCATTCTGTCTGTCGTTCACTCATTTTCCGTGGTTCTGTCTGTAATTCAATCATTCTGTCAGTCTTTTTGTCTGTCTGTCGTTCAATCATTCTGTCTGTCCTTCATTCATTCTGTCTGCTGTTCTGTCTGTAATTCAGTCATTCTGTCTGCCATTCAGTCTGTCATTCAATCATTCTGTCTGTCGTTCATTCATTGTCTGTCATTCTGTCTGTCGTTCAATCATTCTGTCAGTCTTTTTGTCTGTCTGTCGTTCAATCATTCTGTCTGTCCTTCATTCATTCTGTCTGCTGTTCTGTCTGTAATTCAATCATTCTGTCTGTCCTTCATTCATTCTGTCTGCTGTTCTGTCTGTAATTCAATCATTCTGTCTGCCATTCAGTCTGTCATTCAATCATTGTCTGTTGTTCATTCATTGTATGTCGTTCTGTCTGTAATTCAATCATTCTGTCTGCCATTCAGTCTGTCATTCAATCATTCTGTCTGTCGTTCACTCATTTTCTGTCGTTCTGTCTGTAATTCAATCATTCTGTCAGTCTTTTTGTCTGTCTGTCCTTCATTCATTCTGTCTGCTGTTCTGTCTGTAATTCAGTCATTCTGTCTGCTGTTCTGTCTGTAATTCAATCATTCTGTCTGTCATTCAGTCTGACTGTCATTCAGTCATTCTGTTTGTTTGTCTGTCGTTCAGTCATTATGTCCGTTATTCAGTCATTCTGTCTGTAATTCAGTCATTCTGTCTGCTGTTCTGTCTGTAATTCAATCATTCTGTCTGTCGTTCAATCATTCTGTCTGCCATTCAGTCTGACTGTCATTCAGTCATTCTGTTTGTCTGTCTGTCGTTCAGTCATTATGTCCGTTATTCAGTCATTCTGTCTGTAATTCAATCATTCTGTCTGTCATTCAATCATTGTCTGTCGTTTAATCATTATGTTTTTCTGTTGTTAAGTTGTTCTGTCTGTCGTTCAGATATTGTCTTATTCAATCTTTCTGTCATTCATTCTGTTTGTTATTCAATCATTCTGTCTGTCGTTCGATCATTCTGTCTCTCGTTCAGTCATTGTGCCTGTTGTTCAATCATTATGTCTGTCGTTCAATCATTGTCTGTCGTTGAATAATCCTGTTTGTCTGTCTGTTGCTAAGTTGTTCTGTCTGTCATTCAGATATTGTGGCTTATTCAATCTTTCTGTCATTCATTCATTCTTTGTTATTCAATCATTCTGTCCGTTGTTCGATCATTGTGCCTGTTGTTCAGTCATTGTGCCTGTTGTTCAATCATCATGTCTGTCGTTCAGTCATTCTATCTGTCTGTCTGTCTGTCTGTCTGTCTATGTCTGTTGTTCAAGCATTCTATCTATCTTTCTCTGCGAATATTTCTGAAAGTGTCTAACAGTCTATAGGGAGAACATAATAACACTGGTCTCATATGAGCCCACATCAGCATATATTTCCATGTGTATGTGTGCGATGTGACGGCGCAATCTATCAGCGTTTGTGATCAAATTGCTGTGCACCTTATTGAAAGTGACAAGAGCTTTTATTCACTGCTGCTCCATTATTTACAGGCAAGTATACTTAATATCTAAGTATTAAATCCATATCATTACGCTTTTAAGAGGAGGAAATATCACTCAGATTGATTATATTATCCACAGTGACAAATGGACATTTTGCATTCTCCCCACATCATGCATATCTTTATAATTTCATCTCTCTCTTCCTCTCTAGAGATAGTCTAATGCATGAAGAGAGAGAGAGGGAGAGTGTGTGAATGTATTCAAAGCCAGTGAGCTTCCATTCATCTATTTTTTTTTCAGTCTTGAATTTTACAGACACTGCAAAAAGAGCAGAACAGCACTGAAAAAGTGGATGAATTGAGAATAAAACTAGATGAAGAGTATCTATCTAGCTATCTATCTATGGATCCGTCTGTCCTTCCGTCTGTCTGTCTGTCAGTCTGTCTTTTAGTGTGTCTGTCTGCCTGTCTATCTGGGAGAGAAAGAAGACGAGAAATGACTGTGAATGGAGAAAAGGTTTGTTTTTAGAATCAGGAGGAGAACGTGAGCGACAGTGTGAGCTGGGAAAGACAAATAAAGACGGATAGTGAAAGTGCCATGTTTTGGTCTAGGGCAGGGAAGAAAAAGCTGCAAGAAAGAGAGAATTTCTGCTGGCTAGAGGATGGGCAGGAGGCTGAGCATAAGCGCAGTGGCCTGTATTGATCAGTTGTAATGAGCTCCAGAGGAGGAGAGGCTAATGGTGCGGCAGCTGTTGTGGACAGTGCAGGAGGGAGATCCGAGATCAGCCTCTGGGGTTCAGCTCCACTCGCCCTGGTCCCAGCCCTAAGGGCACACATGCACTTGAGACTGCATCACTGCATCAAATGAACTAGACTGACGCTTCCCTCTTTCTCTCTCCCCCCCTATCTTTTTTTCCCCTTTTGTCTTGTTTTTTATTCTTGAAGATGGAGCAAAAGGGTTTTTCATGTTGCTGGTCAGGCTGTGAGCCACTGTGCACCATAATTGCATTTCTTTTGTCTTACATTTGGGAACAATGTAGAATTGTGTCTTTAAATTTAATTGTGCAAGGTTATTAAATTCATAAAGCATTGCAATTAATTGTAAACACATTTAAGTCTATAACACCTAATTTTATTATTTCAGATTGAAAGGATGATACCATGGGGGGAGAATGTAAGGCGGGAATTTTATCTATTAGGATTATTTCGAATTTGCAAAGTAAGCATTTTGAACAGGAATAGAAACTTGAATGTGAGAGTTCAATTTGTCTACAGTTGGGGTCAGAGTTTGCAAAATGTTCATTATTTTACCAAAATAAAGGGGATCATACAAAAGTATTTTTTAGTACTGACCTGAATAAGATATTTCACATAAGAAAATTATTTATTAAAATTACCCTGTTCAAAAGTTTACATCCTTTTGATTCTTAATACTGTGTTGTTACCTGAATGATCCAAAACTGTGTTTTTTTTTCTCCGTTTGTTTAGTGATAGTTGTTCATGAATCCCTTGTTTGTCCTGAACAGTTAAACTGCCCGCTGTTCTTCAGAAAAATCCTTCAGGTCCCACAAATTCTTTGGTTTTCCAGCATTTTTGGGTATTTGAACTCTTTTCAACAATGGCTGTATGATTTTGAGATCCACCTTTTCATATTTAGGACAACTAAGGGACAATTTTTGAGCAATATTGGCATATTTTAGAATATTGCACATTTCCATTTCCTGCTAATATTAAATCAAATTTGCATTTGCATGCATACATTTGAATGCATTTTTTAAATTCATTTGCATGCAAGGTTCATGTAACACTAAAGATATTTGAATTCAAAAAAATTAAAATTGAATGCAATCGTTTTGAATGAGGTAGTGTGCATGGTGTTGCAAAATTGAATCCCTAAATTTAGTGCTTCCTCATAACCTATGAAATTCTTGAGCTGCTGACCAACACAATCCTGCCAACATTAAAGCACTCCTGCATTTTCAAAAATGACTGGTTTCTGCATGTGACGTCATCATACAGGCTCCACCTCCTCACTGCTACAATTACAAAATGCTTCCCTTTCACCTTGCAAAGCTATCGCCGCTGCATTCCGGATGGCCATATTATCTCTGTCTCTCGTTCCTGAGGAGAACGTGTCCTTTAGTCGCTGTGGGGGTGATGCGTCCGACGGGACTCTGTCCAGGACAGCTGGTTCAAAACCTCTGCTCCTCCTCAACAAGTATCTGGGGATCTGTCAGACCCTGAGAGAGGGGACAGGCTTGCTGTGATGTGCCCTGCGAGAGCTGGCCCCGAGTCCAGCTTAATTAATACGCAATTATGCACTACATACGTGTGAGAGGGGAAGTGACCCGTGTCAAACAACACCGATTACTTTGGGAACTGCAAAGACAGATGCAGCGAGCTCTATATGTCCTGCGGTTACCTGCACTGTATGCTGACAAATCGTATATACTATAGGAGTCAATGGAGTGTCCTGTGTTGAAAGGACATTATTGTCTGAATTCTCTAAATTTAGCTGTCCTGGGACCTGTGTTATGTTTTGTTATCATCTTTAAGTATGCACTATGTAGGGTACATCAACAGGGCCTTAAGGAAAATACCTTTTTTAGACTATGTGGCTGATGTGTATGAGTTATTTAGAGTTAATGGAATTGCTCAGTTTCTTCTCCTTCTCCAAAATGAATTGAATTTTTGAGGGCTTAAACATCGTAAACAAATTAAACTTTGTACACACGCCAAAAGTGGTGAAAATGAACATCTGATATGGGTTTCAGAATTGGATGTGGCAAAAATGGCTCTATAGCACCACCTAAGTGCCCTTTGAGCTGTTTCACATACATGTACGAAATGGGGAAGACACATGTAACGCACCAATGCCTACAAAAAAGTCCCTCGGTACGAAGTGCGAAACTCAACAGGAAGTTTGATATTTTAAATTTTCTCTGCAAGTTTTATGCTGTTTGTCCAATTTCAGGCATTGTATTTAAACAAACTCCTCCTAGAGATTTAAACCGATCAGCACCAAATTTGGTCAGTGTAATCTAAAGCCCTTTGTGAAGTTAATTTCCATTTTTTAATTTCCATTGGGTGTGTCCGTGGTGGCCTGACGAACTTCTATGTTTCGCCACGAAACAGGAAGTTGTTATAATTCAGGCATACAATGTCTGTTCTGCACCAAAATTCACATGTTTGATAAGAGTCCTGTCCTGAACACATGTCCATGCTCATATTCAGTTATAGTCATAGCGCCACCTGCTGGTAACAGGAAGTGGCATGTTTTACACTGTAACAATTTCCTGAAAAAATATACATGTCAATATCCAGTTATAGTTATAGCACCACCAGCTGGCAGCTGGAAGTTTGGCACATATAAATAACCCTGACATATTTATCCTATATTTACCACTTTAAATGCATATTGTTTTCCTAAAACCACCTAGTAGTGGTTGACCTTTCAATGATGCTTGCAGTTCAAGGGTCTGTAAGAAATACTTTAAGACGTTTGCAGTGTTTCAAAAGATTTCAAAAAAAGAAAAAAAAAAAGATTTCAAATAAATGGTGTTCTTTTAAACTTTTAAACAAACTTTAAACTTTTAAAATCAAATAATCCTGAAAAATAAAATGTATTATGGTTTCCACAAAAATATGAAGCGCCACAACTGTTTGCAACATCAATAATAATAATAATAATAATAATAATAATAATAATAAATGTTTCTTAAGCATCAAATCAGCATGTTAGAATGATTTCTGAAGGATCATGTGACACTGAAAACTGGAGTAATGATGCTGAAAATTCAGGTTTGCATCACAGGAATAAATTATATTTAAAAAATTTTCATATAGAAAACAGCTGTAATAATATTTCACATTATTACTGTTTTTACTGTATTTTTTATCATAATTTAATCACTTTTTCTATGTTAAAAAGAATATTAAACAAGATTACAGTAAACAAAACTCTCACAGCAATGTCTAAAAATGTTATATTAATTTTTGTGTAGTTATTTGTGACGCTAAAGCACAAAACCAGTCATAGGTAGCACAGGTATATTCATAGCAATAGCCAAAAATATATTGTATGGGTCAAAATTATAGATTTTTTTTTTTTATGCCAGTAAAGATCATGTTTCACGAAGATATTTAGTAAATTTCCTACCGTAAATATATCAAAACTTAATCAAAACTGACTAGTAATATGCATTACTAAGAGCTTCATTTGGACAACTTCAAAGGCGATTTTCTCAATATTTGTATTTTTTGCACCATCAGAATCCAGATTTTTGAATAACAAACCATAAATCAGTGGAAAACGTATTTATTCAGCTTTCAGATCATGTAAATATTTAAATTTCAAAAATTTACCCTTGACTGGTTTTGTGGTCCATGGTCACATTTTACATGCACTTTTTTTGGCCTCGTATCGTATGGCGTCATTTTACTGCCATTAATAGCCGAGCGCACAACTAATGCCGGCGCGCGCAGTAAATCACTTCCGCGAGAGGAAAACAGATCTACACGCGAGGAAACAGGAGCTCGCGAGCTCATTTTAAACCCGCGCGCGCGCGTGACATCTTCTCTGCGCGCAAATCAAGCCCTCACGTGCTCGGATACAGCTCGCAGCACGCGCGTCATCATTCCCCACACTTTCGCGCTCAATCTTCTATTCCGCTCGCGCGAACACTTTTCTTTTTGTCAGTCGTGGGGCGGGGCTTACTTTAATATAATGTACAGATTAAATTATACTAATATACAATAAATTAATACACACACACACATATATATATATATATATATATATATATATATATATAAATGCATAGATTTTATAAAACTTAAACTTTATTTAGATTTTTATTTAATGCCAAAATACATTTTATTTATTTATTTTTTATTATTATTTAACAATATTTATAAAGGCACTTATATATGTGTGTGTGTAAGTGTGTATTTTAAATACAATACATTAAAAATATATTTTAAACAAATATCTTATTTTAGCAATAAATAAGAACCTAAATAAAAAGTTAAAATGTTATAAAATATATGCATTTGCATTAAAATTATATATATATATATATATATATATATATATATATATATATATATATATATATATATATATGTGTGTGTGTATATAATTTAACGTATCACTGCTGCTCAAAAGTTTGGGATGAGTATGATTTTTAATGGTTTTTAAAGACGTTTCTTATGCTCATCAAGGCTGCATTTATTTGATCAAAATACAGAAAAAAAACTAATATTGTGAAATATTATTTCAATTTAAGTAATTAAAATGTAATTTATTCCTGTGATCCAAAGCCAAATTTTCAGCATCATTATTCAGAAATTACAATTACCTTCAGAAATCATTCTAATATGCTGATTTATTATCAATGTTGGAAACTATTGTGCTGCTTAATATTTTGTTTAAACCTGTTTTTTTTTTTGTTTTTTTTTCTCCAGGATTCTTTAACAAAAAGTTGAAAAGAACAGCATTTATTTAAAATAGATTTTTATTTATTTTGGCTTTAAATAAAAATCTAAATAAAGCTTAAGTTTTATAAAATCTATGCATTTATATTTTATCATGTATTAATTTATTATATATTAGTACAATTTAAATCTGTACATTATATTAAAGTAAGCCCCGCCCCACGACTGACAAAAAGAAAAGTGTTCGCGCGAGCGGAATAGAAGATCGAGCGCTAGAGTGTGGGGAATGATGACGCGCGTGCTGCGAGCTGTATCCGAGCACGGGAGAGCTTGATCTGTGCGCAGAGAAGATGTCACGCGCGCGCGCGGGTTTGAAATGAGCTCGCGAGCTCCTGTTTCCTCGCGTGTAGATCTGTTTTCCTCTCGCGGAAGTGATTTACTGCGCGCGCCGGCATTAGTTGTGCGCTCGGCTATTAATGGCAGTAAAATGACGCCATAGTATCGTTTGAGAGTCTAACACAGATAAATTCACTTTTAAAAATCAATAAGTCAAACTGCAGAACTATTAAGTTGAACTACGAGAAGCTAAAAATATAAGTAAAATACTGCAAAACTTAAGTTAATGAACATAATATTGAGCTTAATTTGCAACAGCGCCATATTTGTGGTTTATATTAATAGAAACATAATGAACACATAAGTTCTCTCAGGACATGTTGCTGAGCATTGCATAGTTGTACTATAGCCACAAATTTAGCAGCAAGGTAAAAATATGCTGAAAATAGGGCATGTGTGCAGTGGAGAGAAGCTGAGCGTAAAGCTACACGAGCAGTTTTTGTTTCTCTCTGAGAAAAGATGAAGCTCGGGCGCGCGTCGGTTCGCTCTGCTTTTCCTCTTCACTGGCCTGTGCGGAGGACTCCATGTTTAAGGCCTTGCTTGTTACTTCTAATTGATTTCTTTTCATGTGCTTGTCTTTCTCACCAGGGCAGTGGAGTGTTAAACGGCCCCGGCAAGAGTGGCTCCCCCCCGCACGCGCTCGCTGCCAGCCAAACCAAATTGTACTTTAACTCCAGGAAAGATGAAATGCTGCCTCTCATGAGGGTTGCTGTCTATCCGACATTTATGGAAGAAGAACTCGCCGTTGCGCGGCTTCCGCACGACTGACAAGCTCTGAAAAACGCAACGGTGAGTCTGTGTTTGGTTAACCTCACAAAACGCATCTGTGCGCCCCGATGCCGGTCAGAAAGAGAGATATTTCTCTCCTAACCTCGACTGAGGTGCCACCGCTGAATGGACAACCATCTCAGGTTGCGCCTCGGCATTGAGGTCTGTTTTAAATTTGCTGCGTAAGGTAAGCGGCTGACCTTGGAGGTCACTTTCTCGCGTTTTCCACCTCTGACCCCAGTCTGCTTTTGGGGTCACTGGGTCCCTCTGGAACCACTCAGTTCAACACCTCAATTTTTTCTCGTTGTCCATCTCTTTTTAACCACAATCTGATGTTATCAGTGTCTGTGTCTATCTCTAGACAGACTGTGGCATCTGATCTGTGGCAAAAAGTGTCCATTCTGTCTGATCGGGTCGTGGGAACGTATACAGTGTTGAAAACTGTCAACGTCAATCTGATTTAACCTCTAAAACCCCAAAGCCCAATGGAGGCGCACTTTTGGAGTGACACGTCCCGGATGTTGATGTGGTCCTGATGTGGAGCCACATTTTTTTCTCAGGTACAAAACAAGCAAAGGTTTACACGAGTTAAATGATTTTCTTTAATTATTCATATGAATTAATTATTGATTGCTTTTTCTTTTATATCCGCCCACTAAAAAGATAAACCAGAAATGCTTACAAAAATATGGCATATTTTCTAGAGTAAAAAATAATATTTATATATATATTTTTTTTTATTAATAATAAATAATGAGATGTAGATTCCTTTCATTTACAGTTTTACATGTTTTTTATACTATACTTAATAATAATACTACATAATAATACATATAATTACATTTTTTGTCAGTAGCAATGTAGATTTATCCACTGATGAAAAACTACTGTATGCTGTATTATTATTTTTATTGTAAACGATGTATTGTAAAAAGTTAGTTTAAAACACTGGTAAAACAAACAAATAAATAAATAATAATAAAAGCTGCTTATACAATTTGATGTAAATCTACAGTTTTATGTGTATTTATACTATATTTAATAATGATAATACTACTAATAATAATACATACATACATACATACATACTAATACATAATTATATTTATTGTAAACTGTGTCAATTTAGTTTTAAACGACGGTAAAAATAAATAAATACATAAAAAATACTAATAAATATTTAAAACTTCTTATAAAATGTGATTTTGATCCCTCATTAAATGTACTGTTTTTACACGTTTTGAATACTATATTTAATAATAATAATAATAATAATAATAATAATAATGTTATATTTATTGTAAACTGTGGCAATTTAGTATTATCCACTGATGAAAAATAAAAACAAGTTTTTTTTTGTCTTAGTGAAAATGATTCTACATTTTTGTAAAGGTAGATCAACAATGAAATAGTATATAATATATTATTAACAAAAAAAACATATTACTATTTATTGTGAACTAAGGCAGTTTAGTATTAAACACTGATGGAACAATGAATGAACAAACAAACAAACAAACAAACAAACAAACAAGTGTTTTGCCTTTTTTTGTTCAAATAATGGTAATTTTTCTAAGGGTAAAACCATAATTAAATATGGCATATACAAAAATGATTATTTTAATTATTATTTTTGTCAACTGTGGCACTTTAGTGTTAGTGGATACACTACATAAAAGCCTCCTATACAGTGTGACACAGATTCCCTTTTAAACTAACATTTATGTTTAAATTAATAATGTTTTTTATAGAAATTATGGTAAATAATATGGAAACATTTTTTTGAAATTGAGATATTACAAGCTGAATAAATAAGCTTTCCATTGATGCATGGTTTTTAGGCTAGGACAATATTTGACCGAGATACAGCTATTTGAAAATCTGGAATCTAAGGGTGCAAAAAAAAAAATCTAAATATTAAGAAAATTGCCTTTAAAGTTGTCCAAATGAAGTGCTTGCTATATTACGTTTTAATATATTTTAATATATTTTTACTAAATATCTTAATGGAACATGATCTTTACTTAATATCCTAATGATTTTTGGCATAAAAGAAAAAATTGTAATATTGACCCATACAATGTATTCTTGGCTATTGCTACAAATATACTTGTGCTACTTAAGACTGGTTTTGTGGTAAGATCATAATTCACTCAGCAGGAGGAAATGTGTTCAAATATATTAAAAAATAGAGATATTGTAAATCTACAATTATTTTGTGGAAATTCGTCCCTGTGGTGAGTTTTAGTGCGTCTTCCAAACAATAAAAATAAAAATTCCCAGTAAGAAAAGCGTCCAAATCCATGTGTTCCCCTCCCAGGGAAATTATGGTAAATATTTGTGAGGGTAAATCCACAAATGTGGGACCCTGGACCACAAAACCAGTCATAAGGGTACATTTTTTGGAAATTGAGATTTTACAAGCTGAATAAATAAGCTTGGTTTTTTTTTAGGATAGGACAATATTTGACCAAGATATAACTATTTGAAAATCTGGAATATGGAAAGAAAATCGCCTTTAAAGTTGTCCAAATGAAGTTCTTGATATATTATGCTTTAAAAGAAATTTTTTTAATATTGACCCATACAGTGTATTCTTGGCTATTGCTACAAATATACTTGTGCTACTTAAGACTTAAGTTTTTGTGGTAAGAGCATAATTCACTTAGCAGGAGGAAATGTGTTCAAATATATATATATAAAAAAGAGAGATATTTAAAATTTTGTGGAAATTCATCCCTGTGGTGAGTTTTAGTGTGCCTTCCAAAAAATAGAAATAAAAATAAAAATTCCCAGTAAGAAAAGTGTCCAAATCCAAGCGCTCCCCTCCCAGACTGTCACGTCTTTCCATCTGAATCCCAGCGGATGCTTCGACACGAACAACACAATTCTTCTTATTCTTGTTCTTTTTTTTTTGTTTGTATGTAACAGTCTATTTCTTGTCGTTCAGTTGAAGTGCTGAGCAGCTCGAGTTCATGGTGATTCCCACAGAAGATTCTGGACTGAGAGCAGCACCCTGTGAGCTAGACCCAGATTAACTTATCACCCAGCTAAATAGGCTGTCAGGGGGAGATGGCAGGGCTTGGCAGTGCAAATTCAAACGCATGTAAATTTCCCTGGTGGCTCGCCGCAGACTATGGCGCCGCTGTCAGCGGGTGACACGCCAAAAATGCATTAACGCAGTTAAAAATATATCAGGAGCAAGAATCTCATGTTTTAATAACATTTGAAAGGACAAACGATACAAGCGGCTTCCGCAAACCTGGTCTTATTATGGCTGTGCTATCTTAGAGGAAGCAACAAAACTATCGGGCGAACGTCAGAAGGGTCGGGCGCGGAGCCGTTATTGTGCCAGGTTGCGCCTCTAACAATTAGCAATTATCTGTCAGTGCCACGGCGAGGTCCCGCGGGTCCCGACAGCCTAACTGCAACTTAGAGAGGCAATGTTCCGATAGCCTGGTCTGCCAAATTCACTTCATCTCAAAAACAAAGAGATTAAAAACATCTCGCAGACATGATGCACCCTTCACTGCTGTGACTTTCCGGAGACGTTCAGAAGGGTGGCCCTCTAATGAAGCGTCTGTGCCGTTCGACTCGGTGCCATTATGGTATGTGAACACATCAAGGCTGCGCTGTCATATGCGGCCATGCTTATGTAGCTCCTTCAATCAAAACACTTGTTTCGTTGCTTTCGGATGTTCGAGAGCGACTGTGTCTAATTGCTTTGTCATTGTCCTTTACTTTCACTTCGCATTACTAATTAATGTCAACTTTGTGACATGAGGAAGAGGGGAAAAAATTAGGCTTGCTACAATGCCAGCATGCAGTTCTACTCAACCTGCAGTTAATGAAACACTGTATGTTAAAGACATTTGTTAGGAATTGTTAAAAAATATATATATAAATACATTTTTGTAAGAGTAAAACTACAATTAAATGGACTTGAATAAATATATATATTTTTTTTGTGTAAGAGCAAAATCACAATTAAATGGACCTAAAGGAATGAATAAACAAATAAATAAATGGCTATATTATTAGATTTTTTTTTTTTTTTTTTTGGTAATTATGGTCATTTTTGTAAGAGTAAAACCGGAATTAAATGGACCTAAAGGAATTAATAAACAAATAAATAAATGGCTATATTATGTTTTTTTTTATTATTAATAAAATGTCATCTTTTTGAGGTAATTGTTTTTTCTTGTTTGTAAGAGTAAAACCACAATTAAATAGAATTAGAAGAATAAATAAATGCATAAAATAACATTTTAATAGAAAAAACAAATATAGCCATTTGTTTACTTTTTTGGTGGAAATGATAATTGTGGGAGCAAGAGTAAGAGTAAACCCACATGGACATGGACTTGAAAGAATGCATAAATAAATAAATAAATAAATAAATAAATAAATAAATAAATAAATGGCTATATTATAGTGTTTTTTTTTTCATTAAAATGTAATTTTTTTTGTGGAAATGATGGTAATTTTCTGTAAGAATAACACACAATTAATGGACTTAAAACTATGCAAATAAAAATAAAAATAAATAAGTATATACATATCTAAAATAATAAAAAAAATAATAATAAAAACATATATGATGCAATATGTTTACAGAAAATATACTGAGGATTTTATTTTTTTTTTTTTTTACCCTTTTTGTGGAAATTATGTTCACAATTAATTGGAACTAAATGAATTGTTAAGACAAATAAATAAATAAATAAATAAATAAATGTAATAATAATAATAATAATAATAATCAAAATTTAAATGAAAACCTATATGATGTAATATATTCACAGAAGACATACTGAAGTTTTTTTTTACACTAATTACCTCAAACCTTTCAAACCCAACAATGCCGTTTTAGTAACCTTTAGTTAATAATAATAATAAAAAGTAAACTTTAGAGAAAAACTTGAAAAGTGCTGTTTCCCCATTTTTGAATGGTCACCATTGGCACATAATGCAACAATGATTGCTAAAGTCAACAGATCTTACTAACAGAACTATCAACCTCTGTGCAAAAAAAAAAGAGAAAAAAAGATAATGATGCTGCCATCTTTCTGAAGTCATTTTTAACCCCCTGTAACTTGACTCTGAATCTAAGGTGAAAATTGGCATTTGACCGCCCTCTACAAAACATTGGATTTCTCAGTAAATATTCATCCATGACATTTAATATTTTGGCTTTCATCACTATACATGTCTATCTTTCTTCGGAGTAAATATTAACCAAATCAAAAATTTGAGCCAGGGACCTTTGAATTGAGACGGAATGACCCAGATGGTGTCCTGGGGTATTTCCTCCCAGATGTAGACCAGGGAATCACTGAGCTCCTGGACAGTCTGGGGTGCAACCTGGTGACGTCAGATGGACCGAAACATAATGTGCCAGAGGTGTTCTATTGGATTTAGGTCAGGCGAGCATGGGGGCCATTCAATGGTATCAATTCCTTCATCCTCCGAGAACTGCCTGCATGCTCTCCAGTCATTGTTGTACACCAGTGTTAACCCAGGACCCACTGCACCAGCGTAGGATCTGACAATGGGTCCAAGGATATCATCCCGATACCTAATGGCAATCAGGGTGCCATTGTCTAGCCTGTAGAGGTCTGTGCATCCCTCCATGGATAAACCATCACTGACCCACCACCAAACCTGTCATGCAGAACGATGGTACAAGCAGCATAAAACGTTTTCCATGGCTTCTCCAGACCCTTTCAGGTCTGTCACATGTGCTCAGGGTGAACCTGCATTTATCTGTGCACAAGGCACCAGTGAAGGACCTGCTAATTCTGGTGTTTAATGGCAAATCGAGGTCCACGGTGCCGGGCAGTGAGCACAGGCCCCACTGGAGGACGTCAGGCCCTCAGACCACCTCATGAGGACGGTTTCTGATTGTTTGGTCAGAGACAATCACACCAGTGGCCTGCTGGAGGTCATTTTGTAGGGCTCTGGCAGTGCTCATCTTGTTCCTCCATGCACAAAGGAGCAGATACCAGTCCTGCTGATGGGTTAAGGACCTTCTACGGCCCGGTCAAGTTCTCCTATAGTAACTGCCTGTCTCCTGGAATCTCCTCCATGCTCCTGAGACTCTGCTGGGAGACACAACAAACCTTCTGGCAATGGCACATATTGATATGCCATCCTAGAGGTATTTCCTCATGCTACCAGTAATGATACTGACCTTAGCCAAGTGCAAAACTGGTGAAAAACAGTCAGAAAAGATGAGCAGGGAAAAAATGTTAGTGGCCTCCACTTGTAAAACCATTAATGTTTTGGGGGGTCATCTTATTGTTCACCATCTAGTGCACCTGTTGTTAATTTCATTAACACCAAAGCAGCTGAAACAGATTATTTAAACTGCTACTTAACTGACCCATGAGTTTAATTCAATTAATGCTATACTCTGATTAAAAAGTGTTCCTTTCATTTTTTTGAACAGTGTACATAAAGTGACTTTAGAAGCATTTAGAGAAAAATTTTGATGATTTAGACTGAACAATGATGCCAAACCTATAATATAGCTTTAAAACCGTTCAGAAGAGTTGAATTAACTAATTTAAGGGTTTTTTTGTGGATTTGAATTGTCACTGAATGTAAAACAGCTGTAGTAGCACTCTTCAAAATTTCTCCTGTCGCTTATATAAAAAAATTGGCAAAAGGCTAAGTATGGACAGAATAATTTTTTTTTGGATGAATTAATCCTTTAAAACATGATTTTAATATCCTAATCTGACCCGTGTCGCACCTAAAACGGCATGTTCCTCTGTCACGACTTTGTCTGGTGGCTCTTCAGACATGAGAGATGTAGTTTTGAGAAGCAAACGACATTGCTTTCAATGATTTATCTTTAAACTGTCACACAGCTGTGGAAAAAAAAGAAGAGAGGGGGAAAGAGACAGAGGGAGAGAGAGAGAAAGATAGCTGGGCCGACTCTCCTCCCTGTGGCATCGATGTCAAAAGTGACACTGTGAAAGCTCAGCCCATGATGTGCCTATAAAACAGATCTGTCATCTATTAATCATTCATAAACAGGAGAATGCAGACGAGTCAGACAGCATCAGCGGGGGGAGGGGGAAGACAGAGCGAGCCGCAGGCGTGCATGTGGGGTACGGCTTTGATGCTAAAATGAACACGACGAAGGGTAACGCGTCACACAGAGAGAGAGAGAGAGAAAGAGAGAGAGACCCTCAGTGGGAGTTTACACCTTAAACTGTGAGGTTGTTTTCCACGCCCTTACACCTTGACCAGATAACTACAGTTACCTTTAACCAAGACTTCTGGCTTTTGATACACAAACTGTACAGAAGCAAGGGTTTTGTCGACCTAGTTAGTTTTTGGAGTTAAATGTAACCATTTTCCTGTTAAACTTTTCCCAGAGCTTATTTTTTGTGTGTGTATTATTTTTAGGAGAGTTTTTTTGTTTCCCCCCAAATAAATCAATACTTCTGTTTTAGCTAGGGCGCATTAAATTAACAGGAAAGACATTTTTAATGTTTTTAAAGTGTTTTATTTTAAATAAATGGTATTTTGAACTTTCCGTTCATCAAAGATTCCTGAAAAAGTCATGTTTTCAATAAATATTGCTTTCGTTTATCAGGGGAAGTATTAAATAGCAGAGTTATCTATGGACTTTGAAGGTATCAACTAGTGAGCTGTTTTTATTGTTGACGTTTTCTTCAAGTTTTATATCTAATTAGTGGAAAGAATGAAAATAATTACAAAAAACGTCTAGATATCAACCCTTATATATTATGGACTTTAGTTATGATCATTTTTGTATCTACTTAAGGTATCTTGAGTAAAACGGCTTCAGATTTAACGAAGCATATGCAAAACTCTTGAACCGGAAGCCGCTAAAACTCAGCTTTGCATCGCAGGAATAAATTACACTTTAAAATATATTAAAGCAGAAAACTGTTAAAAAAAATACATATATATATATTTTTTTTTGTACAGCATTTTTAATCAAATAAATTTAGCCAGTTTCTTACGACTCAAAACTATTAAGGGTAACGTTAGTACATGTAATAGGCTACATATTATCAGTACCAGACAAACAGAGCGATTCTAAGTGCCATTTTGATTTCATACATTGTCTGTTCAATAAACAAAAATTAAATAGACAGAAACTTACTTTTTAGATACAATATTGTTAGGTAATGTGTCCCATTGTTCTTCGATTCTCAACGAGGCTGCAGCAGAATGTAAACCCATAGCGTCAATTCTGTAAGTGGGCGTGGCCTTCCAGGATGAATCATCAGTGTTTTTGAATGAATCGTTTCAGTGAATGATTCACTGACACGTTTATACTTGTTTCGTTCCTGAATTAACTAATGAATTGGTAATTGAATGACTCATTCGAATGAATCATTCATTTAGACAGCCATTTGTCGCCACCTAATGCCATAATAGTATAAATAATATTTTATTATCAAATAATTCAAAAAATATTTTTTTATAAATTATACTTTTTTTTTTTTTTTAAATATAATATTATAAATGTTTTATTTTATTTCATTTGCATTTATTATATTTAGTAGTAGTGGTACAAGTAATGTTATTAAAATAATTATAATGCATGATATTACAAACAGATATTTCTTATTATATTATTTTAACGTATTGTCATCATTTTAAACACTGTTTTGTAGCACAAATAGTTTTACAGTTTTTTGCACTTTGTCGGAAGTAATTGAAAGTCTCACACATAAACTTGCAGTTTTGAGCTTGCCTTTTACTTTGTAAAAGTCTCATTAAGTTTCTAATTAGAATTAGGATAAAATTATGGCGTTTCTTTATTGATTTAATTCATTTTTATGCATGCCCCGCTGTACTAATCAAAAAGTTTCAGCCAGACCTTTATCACGACACTTTTGAGATCTACCTGTCACTCACGACCTAGATCCGCAGTTTGCAAAGACTTAAAATAAAGCTTAAATAATAACTTCAAGCGCCGACGTCCAGGGCCGTCTCAATCTTCCAGCGCACCGGCGACGGCCTCCCAAATTACATTATGCATGGCAGCGGAAAGTTAATTTCCACCTCATTCCCATCAACCTGTCAGAGGCCTGACAATTAAAAGCGGCTCGGCTTTAAACATTAATGAGACACGCCAATGACAATGTGCTAGAGGGGGAACCCAAAAGAACAGAGTCTCAGGCCCAGACGCCACCGCGAATCGGAGACCCGCTTGTCATTTGTACCCAAATATCAATGCTAATCATATCGTGGCATATTTTTAAATACACAGAAGAAGTATGTATAATTTACAGTTTCTTATGCCCTCAGAATGAATATTTGATGTCGCTACCTCTCTCTTTTTTCCCCCGGAATGAAGGAGAAATCTCTGAATTCATTGTCTGGGGGTGGAACTCAGGTGTCTTTGAGTGTGTTTGCGCTTCCTTTGTCAAGCTGCCTTTGAAGAGAGTTTGTAGAGTTGGCAAAACTTTCCTGACAGAAGCGAAGACCAGACAACAGCGTGAATGTGTGTTTTTATCCCGTGTGTAAGGCCTTTTTCACAGCGTCTGTGCCGACGTAGCTTGTTGAATACGGCGCTGAACGCACTTCAAAGAGTCTGTTCTGAGGCGCTTCGACTCTGACCTGGTGTCAGCCAACGCGCTAATGGGATATATGGAGATTTCCATCACAGGAGGTGCGCAGCATAGTCTTTCATATCTTATTTTAAAACAAACACAAGCACCATTACAGTGACCTTTTAACTTTGTGGGGACTTTTTTTTCCTTATGAGGAAATAAGCTTACAGTTAAGGTCAAAACTTTACACCCCGCTTTCAGAATCTCCAAAATGTTAACTATTTTATCAGAGTATCATACAAAATGCATGTTATTGTTTTAGTACTGAACTGAATAAGATATTTCACATAAAATATGTTTACATATAGTCCACAAGAGAAAATGATAGTCGAATTTATAAAAATGACCCTGTTCAAAATGATTCTTAATACTGTGTTGTTACCTGAATGATCCACAGCTGACTGTATGATTTTGAGATCCATCTTTTCACACTGAGGACAACTGAGGGACTCATATGCAACTATTACAGAAGGTCCAAACACGCACTGATGCTCCAGAAAGAAAAAAGATGCATTAAGAGCTGGGTTTGAAAACTTTTGAACAGGATGAAGACATGTACATTTTACTTATTTTGCCTAAATATCATGTTTTTTTCATTTAGTACTGCCCTTCAGAGGCTACAGAATGTAGTTACATGTTTCCCAGAAGACAAAATAAGTTACATTTACAGTGATCTTCAAATTCCAAAAGTTTTCACGCCCCAGCTCTTTACATCGTATTTCCTTCTGGAGCATCAGTGAGCATTTGTACTTTCTGTAATAGCTGCACATGAGACCATCAGTTGTCCTCAGTGTGAAAAGATGGATCTCAAAAATAATACAGTCATTGTTGGAAAGGGTTCAAATACGCAAAAATGCTGAAAAACCAAGGAATCTGTGGGACCTGAAGGATTTTTCTGAAGAACAGCAAGCAGTTTAACTATTCACATACCTGCAAACTCACAAGAGGTGAAAAAGGTGACAAGTTTACGAATGTAATCACTGCACTGTATGTCGGTCTGGGGGCATCCTCACACAATTTTTTTTTATGATTTTAAGAATCTGAAGCAATATAGTGCACTCTGACAAAAAAATAAAGATAACAGATAAGATTTGATTCAAGTGATTCACACACAGACGGCTCTCCTTGTGTTCCACGTTCCAGTATTAAGAATCAAGTGTATGTAAACTTTTGAACCGGGTCATTTTTATGAATTCAACTATGTGGACGATAGGCTATTTAAAAATCTTTTATGTGAAATATCGTATTCAGGTTAGTACTAAATAAACAATAACATGCATTTTTTATGATCACTCTTAATTTGGTCAAATAATTAACATTTTGGAGATTCTGTAAGTTTTGACCTCATCTGTATAAATCATATGCATTTTGTACAGTATAAAAATCATTATGTCTATGGAATGTCCTCATAAAACATGGAAACCTGTGTGTGTGTGTGTGTGTGTGTGTGTGTGTGTGTGTGTGTGTGTGTGTGTGTGTGTGCTTGTGTGGTCTGGTGGTTCTGGATAAATGGCAGCTGTGTTGTCAGGCCGTAAGGATGGAGGCAGAGCAGAAAACTTGATCTGGCCTGGTAAATGGAGGTTGATTGAAGAGGTGCTTCACTGGCTGCCTGACTGATGGACTTCAGGCCTGGACGCCCTGTCTTTTTCTCTCTCTCTCGGCTGCAGGAGAGGGTCTTTGTCAAGGCTTTGCCAGTCAAACTGATTGAGCTCTTGACCTCTGTCCTCCATAAGCTTTGCAGTCTGTCTTTCAGAGCTTTATACTGACCAGGGATTCACAAAAGCAGCCAAATCCTGGTAATTATGGGATGCACTGACATGGCACTATTTTGTTGAATTCACTAGTGCTGATTAACATACTCAATCTCTGAACATCTATTGATGTTGATCTGTACTGGAAAACATTTGTTTAATATGGTTAAAGTTTCACATGAAAGGTGGAGACATCTGATGGATTTTAATTGATTAATGTAATCAAAAATTTAATTACATTTTCATGTTATATGACATATAGGGTGTATCTCAAGAAATGTCTGAGCTATATTTCACTCCAAAATCAAATGAAACAAATAAAAATCAAATGTGACATTTTTAATGATATTTAAGCACATTTCTTCACAAAATTACCATTGCTGTAATGCAATGAATGAATGAATAAATAAATAAATAAATAATAAAAATAACATTGAATTTACAATTTTAATAATAACGTATTTTAAGAATATCTTAATTTTTAATATAATTTTAGAATTATATTATTACATACAATTTAAATAAAAAATATGTTGATGTTGACCTGTATTAGCAGACATTTGTTTAATACGAATTAAGTAACACATGAAAGGTGGAGACATCTGATGGATTTTAATTAATTATTGTAATCAAAAATTAAATGTAATACATTTTCATAATATATGACATATACGGTGTATCTCAAGAAGAAATAAGTTCTATTTAACTCCAAAATCAAATGAAAAAAAAATACCATTTCTGTAATGTAATAAAATAAATGAATAAATAAAAATAACATTTAATTTACAGTTTTATAATGTTTTTATAATGTATTTTAATTTTTACATATATATATATATATATATATATATAGTATAATATGTTGATGTTGACCTGTATTAGCAAACATTTGTGTAATATGATTAAAGTAACACAAGAAAGGTGGAGACATCTGATGGAATTTAATTGATTAATGTGATCAAAATGTAGTTTAATACATTTTCATATGATATGACATATAGGGTGTACCTCAACAATAAGTACCTCAAGAATTTTGTCACAAATTGCCATTACTGTAATGCAATAAATAAATAAAAAATAAAACTAACAGTGAATTTACAATTTAAATAATAATAATGGATTTTAATAATATTTAAATATAATTTATATAATTGGAATATAATATTATGATTAATTATTAATTTTAAACTTTTTTTTAATTATTTTTTAAACAGTTTCATAATTGACTTAATATTTTCTTTTTGTATTACAATAACGAAAATGAAATATTTATAAGTATATATAAAATAATGTACTGTAAAATAATTTTCATTATGCAAAGTGTGATTTCTTTACATTTTGGGGGGCTGAAATATGACCTAAACAGATCTGCTTTTTTAATTAATTAATAATGCAATCACATAATTTATTATATTATTGTATTATTAAATCATTCACATTGCATGTTAATATTTGAGCGGAGGCCCAGCAGGATTTATAATTGCTTTTAATGAGCATCATCTCTGAAGCCTCTCAGACTGACATGAAAGATTTTTTCATCAGTTTACATGTGGTGCAGTAGCGATTCTGCTGAGCTCTCAATGCTACTGAGGTCGGCCAGTAATATCAGAGTGTTGAGAGGTCAATTAAAATAGATGGCAAGAGTGTGACCAGGTTAAAAATTGCCCTGCCCTTATGGAAGTAAAGGCGACAAGGCCATAAAATCCAATAACAGCACTCCGCCTACACACACACACAGACGGCTCTCCTTGTGTTCCACATGGTAAAGTCTGATTGTTTACCTCTGTTAGTTTGGCTGACGTCTGGCCTTGCTTATGGCTAAGGGCCAGTGACAGCAAGACTGCAGGCCTGTCCGAACCACCCCCCAACACAACAACACGCACAAATCCCTGTCATTCAAGAGAGACACACTGCATAGTGTTATAATTCTTCAAACCTCAGCCGTACACAATAGACCTTTTTCACATTTCTGGGTTTCTCAGCAGCAGAAGTCGTCATAGTTGGGTTAACTTGAAAAGCAGTGAATGGGAGAGTACCACAAATATATGTTTTGCATTCCCATTTGCTCAAATAGCAAAAGAAAAACTTGAGAGAGACTGGTAACGGCTGTCAGAAGAGAGAACAATGTCAAATCTACCGTCCCTCCCATAGACGCGGCATTAGAAACACCCTCGCATTAGCATTAACTAGTTTTTTGTATTTTGATTCAAAGGTAAAATAATACAAATTATAGTGTTATAAATGTACATAGCTTTTTTAAACAAAAATATTAAAAACTTTCCCACAGCAGCCCCTTTAAATGTAAAATTTTGTACATTTAACAGTTAAATTCATCTATCTGGTGCACTTTGAGAGTTCATAATTGAGATTTAAAAAGGACTCAATCCTCTTTTTAGTTGTGATATAGTGTCTCAGTCTAAATTACACGCACACTGGTGAATTTGGAAACCAAACAAATTAGAATATAATGATAATAATAATTAATATTATTCCACCACCTATAACAGTAATATTGGAAAACAATTCTGTAAAACAAGTGAAAATGAGTATTTCACAGGTATATTATTTTACCTTATTCTACAGTAGGGAAAATGCAAGACTTTTGGCCTAATTGCTACACTTGGGCTTGAGCCCGTGCCCCTTTGAGGTCCGACGCTAAAGTGCCCTTTTTATTCCAGGGTTGCCAGGTTTCCATAACAAAACCTGCCCAATTGCTCCTCAAAACTAGCCCAAAAGTAGTCTATTCGCATTTCTGGGGGGTAAAATACACATTTTTTTTCTTTTTTTGGCGGGGTTCCCTTGGTAAAATTTGCATTCCAGGGGCTAAATATTACGTTATTGGGGTCGCTTCAACCCGCGGACATGAAAAACAACCCGTGGCAACAGTGATAAAATACCATTAATATAACTGCGAAAGAAAGCATATATATTTTGTTCTCCCATTACTTTTAGGGTGTTTTCACGACGCATCATCAATCTGGCACTGAATGCAAATTTAGCTGATTATTGCTGCTGAAAATGGTCAATTATTGTCATGTTTTGGGCTGTACTAATCGGTTGGACCGGGAAAAACTTTTGGAGTACTATAGACTGCCAAAAGTTCTAACAGATCAAGGAGAAGAATGCAAAAAACTGTCTGAGAAACAAAAGGCGTTTGTGGTTGGCCAAACTGAACCAGGATTTCCAGAGCAAGAATCTTGACAACATTCCCCTTCTGAAATAAACAGTCATAGCTGGTCTGCAGGCTAGTTTTAGGGGGGTTTTGGCCACTTTCCCAGCCTGGGAGACCAGCTAAAACCAGCTACTTCCAGCTTAAACCAGCTAAGCCCAGCCAACCAGCCTAGGCTGGTTTTAGCTGTTGTTTTTCAGCAGGGTCATGTTTGTTCTTATTATTTCCAGTCAGGTAGGTGAAATATTAGGCTGATATCTTAATTAATACTGCTCGTATGTCATTTTATCACCTATTACCTTTAGTTTGTCACAATATTGTGCCCTTTCCTGCTTAATAGTCCTTCTCTATATGCTTTAGAAGCTTCCACATGTTTATTTACGTGGTTTAGATGGCATAAATGAGCAGAACAACATATTCAGTAGGACATTAACCGTAAAATCCATGCTGTTGTTTACATCTGAGTATCACCAATATGGCCGCACATCTGGGTAACTGACCAAACTGTGACGTACAGTTGAAGTCAAAAGTTTACATACACCTTGCAGAATCTGCAAAATGTGAACTATTTTACCAGAATAAGAGGGATCATACAAAATGTATGTTATTTTTTTTTATTTAGTACTGACCCGAATAAGATATTTCACAGAGAAGATGTTTACATATAGTCCACAAGAGAAAATAATAGTTGAATTTATAAAAACAAACCTGTTCAAACGTTTACATTTTTTTTCTTAATATTCATGAGTTCCTTCTTGTTCTTGTTTGTCCTGAACAGTTAAACTGTCCGCTTTTCTTTAGAATAGTCCTTCAGGTTTCACAGATTCTTTGTTTTTCAGCATTTTTGTGTATTTGAACTTTTCCAGCAATGACCGTATGCCTTTGAGATCTATCTTTTCACACTGAGGACAACTGAGGGACTCATATGCAACAATTACAGATGGTTCAAATGCTCACTAATGCTCCAGAAGAAAAAACGATACATTAAGATATGCAATTAATTTGATTTAATATAATTTTTAAAATTAGTACAGCTCTTTAGAAGCTACAGAAGATACTTACATGTTCTCCAGAAGACAAAATAAGTTACATTTTCCCAGAACTTCAAAAGTTTTCACCCCGACTCTTAATGCATTGTTTTTTCCCCCTTTTGAAGCATCAGTGAGCATTTGAACCTTCTGTAATAGTTGCATATAAGTCCCTCAGTTGTCCTCAGTGTGAAAAGATGGATCTCAAAATCATAAAGTTATTGTTGAACAGGGTTCAAATACACATAAATGCTGAAACACCAAAGATTTTTTGTTGTTCAGGTCAGGACTAAATAAAAAATAGCATGCATTTTGTATGATCCCTGTTTTTTTGTTAAAATAATTAACATTTTGCAGATTCCATGAGGTGTATGTAAATTTTGACTTTAACTGTAACAACCTAATATTGAATTTCACCTGAATCGAGTTGTGACAGTATTGCATTTCAGACCTCGAAATAAAGTTTTAAAAACTTTATTTACAGCCTATCACAACTGACAAGAGCAGCAGTTCTGCTCTGAACCTGCATAGCAGAACCAGATCTGATCTTCAGCATTAACTGAAAATAAAAAAGATCAGAGAAACACGGTCCTGCCCGGTCAGAACAGAACTATATCAGATGCACCAATCCAGATGTCATCAAACTCTCCCTGAAGGCAACACACACACATCAGTGCAGAAAACAACAGCACTTTGCATCATCAGCAAAGGTTTCTGAAAGAGAATCCCGTGTTGGTTTTGGTAGCTTTGCAGTTAGAAAACCAGTCCAGGCTAGAGCTCCGTTTCATCCCATTGGACTCGAGCGTCGCATCCGTCTTCATTGGCACGAAGTACAATCAGAAATGCAGACATGAGCACGTCTTTGCGCGAAAGCATCATGGGGGGAAATTTGCACGCCGTCAATGTCAGGAGGTTTCACCGAGGAATACGGAAAAACTCCTTTTCTTAGTGTTTCCAACCTAAGTGCTCCCTAAGATTCCAATAGAGTCTGTCACGGCGGATCCGGCCCTCCCAACGCAAGATAAAACGCCTCATAAAAGCGCAGGGAAGTGAGCCCATTTGTGTCTATTAGAGAGAAAAGTTCTAGCAAGCCAGCCATTCCCGGCAACATTGCTTGTCACCGCAGAGATTCCCGCGGGATTGCGCTCTCTCCACCTGCGGCTAGCGCGTTATTATTTCCCCTCCTTCCCTCTTCATCCCTTTCTGTGAACCCAGAGGAGAGCGCAAGCTCTTCCTCTCTTGAAGAAGAGAAATGTATGTGTTTGCTCTTCTCTTTACAGCTAAATTAGTCCATGGACTGAGAGTGTGGAGGATCCTGGAACCACTGACAAATGGAGTTATTTGTCTGATCACTCCGTTATCTTGATCCACATTAGTAGGCCTATAAGTACAGACCAGTATGGTTTTATATATATGTCAAGCTAAACTGCTATACTGTACTTATTATAATTGGTGCTTGGATCACAAGCAGCATTGTTTCAACCAATGATGTGAGTTTGATCTGTCCAACCAGCCTGAAAGCAGTCATTTTACAGTTTAACGCAGAAATTGAATTTAGGCTGATTTGCATTTAATACATTGTTTAGCTTTCTTGCATGTTTTTGATTCAGTTTCAGACACAGAATCTGCATTAGGGTTAACAAAAACTAATATCATAAAAAAGAATTACTTGAAATAATAAAATTTCTCACTTTAATTTGGTTTAATTTAATGAATTGAATTAACTAAAACAAAAACTGAAAAAAAAATAAATAAAACTATATTAAAACAACAAAATGACAAACAAATGTATACTGTACATATATACACTTTTTAAAACTACTTTGTTTTAATTGTATTCTTCAAAATATATTTTCATGACAACCACTTATGCTTATTGATTAATAATAAATGTTAATAATAATTATGCAATTTATTATTTATCTCATATTATTATTATTATTATTATTATTAATTATTGTTATTATTAGTCTAATAATTATTATTTTTTAAAAATGCTTCAAAGTTACAATTTTTTTTTTTTAAATACAATTTAAATCTTCATATAGTTTATTGGACACAACAAAAAAACACAATACTTATTGTTGTCTGTTGTAATTATTATTTTTCAAAAATGTTTCAAAATTATGTTTTTTAAAACAAAACTGAAATCTTCAAATTGTTTATTAGACACAACAAAACAAAAGTACTTATTGGTCTCTGTCTTTATTTTTCAAGAATGTTTTCAAATTATTTATCATTTATTTTTTTATTTTATTTAAATTAAAATCTTCATATAATTTAATTGACACAACAAAACAACTTATTATTAGTGTCTGTTGTAATTTATTATTTTTCAAAAATGTTTTCAAATTATTTATCATTTATTTTTTTATTCATTTAAATCTTCATATAGTTTATTAAACACAACAAAACCATAAAAATGCTCATTGCTGTCTGTTATAATTAATTAGTATTTTTATTTTATATATATATTTTTTAATGATAAAACAATAAAACAAAACCATAAAATACTCATTAGTGGTGTCTGTTGTAATTATTTATTATTTTGATTTTTCTTATTTAAATCATTGTTTGTTGGACACAACAAAAATACTCATTATTAGTGTCTGTTGTTATTATTTATTATTTTTCAAAAATGTTTTAAAATTATTATTTTTTTCATATAGTTTATTAAACACAACAAAACCATAAAAATGCTCATTATTGGTGTCCTTTGTAATTATTTATTATTTAGCTTTTTTTTTAATTAAATAATTGTTTATTGGACACAACAAAAATACTCATTATTAGTGTCTGTTGTAATTATTATTTTTCAAAAGAAAATTCAAAATTATTTATCATTTATTTTTTAATTGAGCACAACAAAACCATAAAAATACTCATTATTGGTGTATGTTGTAATTATGCATTATTTTTCAAAAATGTTTTAAAATTATTAGTATTTTTTTATTTTTATTTAAATCTTCATATAGTTTATTAAACACAACAAAACCATAAAAATGCTCATTATTGGTGTCCTTTGTAATTATTTATTATTTAGCTTTTTTTTTTTTAATTTAAATCATTGTTTATTGGACACAACAAAAATACTCATTATTAGTGTATGTTGTAATTATGCATTATTTTTCAAAAATGTTTTACAATTATTTATCATTTTTTTATTCATTTAAATCTTCATATAGTTTATTAAACACAAAACCATAAAAAGATTCATTATTGGTGTCTGTTGTAATTATTTATTATTTTTCTTTTCTTTTTTTTAAATCATTGTTTATCGGACAATAAAACAAAACTACTAATTTTTGGCATCTGCTGTAATTATTTATTATTTTCTTTTTTTAATTTAAATAATTGTTTATTGGACACAACAAAACAACAAAAATACTCATTATTGCTGTCTGTTGTAACTATGCATTATTTTCCAAAAATGTTTCAAAATTATTTATCTTTTATTTTTTAATAAAATTAAATGTTCACATTTTTTATTGAACATAATAAAAATGTACTCATTATTTGGTGTCTATTATAAAATTATAGATTTGGATTGTTATTTCAAATAATAATCTCATGGCACATTATCTAAAGCATAGCATTTCATAATGTAGTACTCTCTGTCAGTGCTTTTCTGACATGCTTATGTGACTCGTAAAAACATATATATCAGCCTGATTCACGGCTGACAGCGGCCTGTGTAATACAGTCATTTCATCTGCAGATGAGTGACCCCTAAAACGGCGCATTTCCATGGACGATTTCAAAGATGTCTTTCTTTGCGCCTCAGAGCAGCGGCAGAAAGAAGAAGACAGAGAGATGAAGAAATAGAAATGAAAGGCAAACATCATTCAGAAGCGATAGCAGAGATCCATCAGTCTGCTCTTTCTCACGATAACGGATAAAAAAGGGAAAAACCCTCTCCGACTCAGATTCATATTGATGACTGAGGATCCTCGACGGCCCAAAAAAACAAGCGGGCGGGAATGAGGTGTATTTTCCAGCTTGAGTTCCAGGGCATGTTCCTATTAGTGGGCAGCACTCCTGAAGGAAACGGCATGAGTCTGCATGGATAGATGGCCTGTCACCCAGCCATACAATTATTCCTCTCCTGTCCTACAATGAGCCATAATGGCCCGGGAGGTGAGAGAGGGACATAGAGAGAGAGAGACTGACTATTAATCTAACATATATCCTAGCTCACCTACTGATATATATATATTTTTTTTTTTTTTTTACAAATCGCGACTATAAAATGTGCTTCGTTGTTTGTGCTCAGTGATCTGATAACAGCGTTTTGGAAAGTTTGGCAAAGCTCATAAATGACATATTTAACAAGATATTTATGCACAATTCATGCCAGTGTGATAGTTTTTTTGATAGTTTTAATCAGGAAGGATGCATTAAATTGATCAAACCTGACAGTAAATACATTTATATTGTGTATTTCTGGTCATATCAACTGTTTTAAACATTGATAGTAATAGAAAATGTGTCTTGAGCAGCAAATCAGCATTTTAGAAGGATTTCTGAAGGATCATGTGACACTGAAGACTAGAGTACTGATGTTGAAATTCAGGTTTGCATCACAGGAATAAATTACATTTTAAAATATATTCAAATAGAAAACTGGTATTTTAGATTGTAAAAATATTTCACAATATTACTGTTTTTAGTGTATTTTTTAGTGTATTTTTTCTCAAATAAAAGAATTTTGAAAAAATTAAAAAATCTTAAAAAATGGTTACTTTTGAACCATTGGAATGGAATATAGTAAATTTTGACTAAATATTAGAAATGGATGTGCATCTTAGTCTCAGCTTTAGACGTGACCAAAGATCCAAGTTTTTGTATTTTTTTTTAAATATGATTTTATGCTGTAAAATGTGATAATGAAGTTTGGATCTCCATAATTAGATGCACATTGACTCTCTAAGTGTTTTTATGTTTGCTTAGAGGTTTACAGGCTTTTAAAATAAGAAATTAAGTAAGTAGTAAAATGAGTTTTGCAGCATAAACTACAGTATGTGCCAGACTTTTTGCTTCTAGTTAAAAATCTGCCTTGTAAAACTATATCTCATTTAATAGCAGTGAATGATTTCATAGGTTTTATAAGGGGATTGAAAAAACATTAAGAGTTTAATTATTACCAGGCTAATAAACCTACAACAGCAATGCCATGTTATGATGTAAAGTTATATATTACCAAAAAAAATAAATAAATCATCTGAACATCAAAGAAACAGTAATGTGAAGGATGCATTAAATCATTTAAAAGTGACAGTACAGACATTTATAATGTGATTAAAAAAATAATAATAATTCCTGCTCAAATAAACTGTTTTCAACATTGATAATAATAAAAAATTCTTGAGCAGCAAATCAGCATTTTAGAATGATTTCTGAAGGATCATGTGACACTGAAGACTGCAGTGTCTTAGTCTTAGTCTGAGCTTTAGACATGACCAAAGACCTTAAAATCTTTTTTTTTTTGGTTTAATATATAATTTAATGTACTTTAAAATGTGATAG